>JAAIFI010000065.1:0-115985 GCA_011032875.1 Phlebia tremellosa | reverse complement strand
GAGGTGGTCGGTTTCTTTTGTCGCCCAGTGTACAACGCTCTTGGGGAGGCATACATCAAGCTTGGCCGACTAGATGAGGCTGAGGATCACGTCAAAAAGGCTGTTTCTATCGCTATGGAGTGCGAACCCTCTTGGGACCTAGCCTACTATCGCGAGAATCTAGGCGTTGTCTATGAAATGAAAGGGGACTTGAAAATGGCCAACGAAATCAGGAGGAGAGGCGCATCTGACGGGATTCTTTGCGCCTACGAGAAGGTAATCTAGGTTTGCAGAAGTGCAATGCAATCCGCGTCCTTACCTAGTTGCAGTGTCCAGACAGTACTTTATCTACCTTGAGCAAGCTCAAGAGTTGCAGCAGATGCAAGGTTCGTCGTGTCAAAGTTTCGATAACGTCGTGCCTCCTGACCGTCATGTCTGATGCAGAGCATTCTGTACTGTTCGGAAAGATGTCAGGTGCGCAGTCATTCTGCGTGGTTCAGATCCACCTTAGCTTACCCTCCTCACAGGGAGCCGATTGGCAACACCATAAACTATATTGCAAGACCCAGTGAACGATATGTTCACAGCAGTCTGATTTCACCCTACTCCCTCATTTCCCAGGAACCATCCCCACTGTGTTCCAGTCTTTTGTACAGTGTCTATATCATTATTTCTCTATTCTAAATATCATTCTTCCCCAATACTGCACCTTCCATATCCGGCCTTGCTTCGATTCATCGATTTGTTAGCCGCACTGGAAAGTCTGCAAATACCGATGGCCGTGATATAGCGATGCTGCCCAGGGTCCAGTAACTTCTGGTGTCCATGTATCAGGTTTGTGAAGAGTTCCATTTGATCTTTTCTATCGACATGCTTACCATTAAGATCTACGAATATATTTTCTAGCGTCTCACGGGCGGCTTCCTCGATGAATCAAACACGCCGTATAGTGCAGTCCTGACATGACTCACATCTACTGTTTTAGGAGTGTATTAGTATCATTGTTTTGGCTGCCCTTTGTTCCTCCTACCCTTCGCACAGCCATGACACATTCCACCAGAACCATCGGTCGCGTGGCTGTATAGTCGCTCGGCCTCAGCCACTACTTATAGTCCCTGCAGGATTAATAGCGATCACAACACCGCCCTCTCATCTTTGCACTTGCAAAGGTCATCTCTCGGAGCCTCACGAACATCCGAACCGCACGCGATGGTCACCACGTTGAACATTTCGGATCCCAAAACTCAACAGATTCTTAGACTAGCGGCTCAGCTCGCCAAGGGTCACTCGCACCCACAAAGTACGTTTTAATCAATGTTTGCTGAGCAATGCATTGATCTTCCAGCGATCAGTATATCCAGCTCACATCGCTCTGGCATTGCTGGTGGGAGAAGACGATGCCTTAACTGAGTCTCTCCTGGCTTGTGTTGTGAAAGTCGCTGGGGGAAATATGGTCTGCACATCTTTTCTAGTCCCCAGATCATGTCTGACATCGAAATTCAGGATACCTTCAGACGCGGATTGCGGAAGGCCTTGAAGTCTCTTCCTTCCACACACGTCTCTCCAGAGCACCCTTCGCTTACACCTGGTACTATGAAAGTCTTACGCGAAGCTCAGAAACGTCAGAAGGAAAAGAAACACGCAGAGATGACACAAGAGCATCTGCTCGTCGTTCTGTATGACCCTTCGCTGGCGTCCTTGGTAAAAAAGACAGGGATGACCGCGACGTCTTTGAAAGACGCGCTCGATCATATTCAAGTTCACACCCATTCTGAGGTGAAGGGCGTAGCTGAGATAGAGGATGTTGATAATCTGAAGAGATTTTGTATCGACTTCACTGCTGAGGCCGTGAAGGGCAGATTCGATGGGGTGATCGGTCGAGAAGATGAGATTCGTCGGGTCATTGGGATCCTCTGTAGAAGGTGAGTTGTCATTCTATCCATTCAAACAGTCAGTGACCTTGATCGTAGGACTAAGAATAATGCAGTCCTCATTGGTGAACCTGGGGTCGGAAAATCTGCCATCGTCGAAGGCCTTGCCCTCCGCATCATCAAGCATGATGTCCCCGCTGCCCTGATTGGCCGCCTGTACTCCCTCAATGCCGGCGCCCTCATTGCTGGTACTTCGTATAGAGGTCAATACGAAGACCGAATCAAAAGACTCCTCGACGAAGTCGAGAAGGCTGCTGAGGCAGGCGCCAGCGTGACTCTGTTTATCGATGAGCTGCATCTCCTGATGGACAACAGCGAAGCCTCGGACATGTTGAAACCCGCGTTGGCTCGTGGGAAGTTTCGTTGCATAGGGGCGACAACACTTGCTGAATACCGCAAGTACATCGAGAAAGATGCTGCCCTTGCACGGCGATTTGCTCAAGTGATCGTCAATGAACCTTCCGTTCTAGAGACCGTTGCCATCCTTCGCGGTATCAAAGAAAAATATCAAACCCATCATGGGATACGTATCCTTGATGACACTGTAGTGCAAGCTGCAACGCTTGCTCATCGATATCTCACCTCAAAACGTCTTCCTGATTCTGCAATTGATTTGCTAGATGAGGCTTGCTCCAAGTACGTCTGTGTTCCTGTACCACATATATTCAAACTAATCAGGTTTTCTCTAGTGTTCGATTGAGCCGAGAAACTTCACCGCAGAACATCGACAAACTTCAACGACGCAAAGCCGAGCTCGAGATAGAGGCGAAAGCAGCAGAATCGGAAGAGGACGTAACGCGCCTGGCCGAGATTCGCAGGAGTGTGCTCAATGTCGATGTCGAATTGAAGCCGCTCAAAGCTCTCCATGCTGCCCAGAAGTCTCGTCAGGACATGATAAAGAGCCTGAAGATGAAGGTGACAGAGTTAGAAGCCGCAGCTGACGAAGCAAGCTGGCGAGGTGACGACGCTTTAGCATCCATGTTCAGGCGTTTTGCCTTGCCAGATGTGCGTGCCCGTTTGGAGAAGCTGGAGAAACAGAGAGGAGACGAGGAACCAGCCGACATCGTCACAGTGGAGAGTATAGCTGAAGTTGTGGCCAAGTGGACGGGTGTTCCTGTTTCGAAACTCCAAGGCACAGAGAAGGAGCTATTGTTGAACATGGAGAAGACCCTTGCAGATAGTGTCGTTGGACAACCGGAAGCGGTGCAAGCAGTTGCGAACGCTATTCGTCTCAGTAGAAGCGGTTTGGGGAATGCTGAAAGACCTATTGCGAGCTTCCTGTTTGCTGGTCCTTCGGGGACCGGTAAAACGCTAATGACAAAGACGGTACGTCCATATTCGGTACTACCAAGGTGGCAATCGCACTCATAGCTCATGACAGCTGGCCACGGTCCTTTTCAATTCCCCTGACGCCATGATAAGAATTGACGGCTCTGAATATTCTGAAAAGCATTCGGTTGCACGCCTTATTGGTTCACCCCCGGGGTACATCGGACACGAAGCTGGTGGCCAGCTTACCGAGTATATTCGCCGCAAACCCTATGCGATCGTTCTTATAGACGAAATTGAGAAAGCGCATCTCTCCCTAGTACAATTGTTCCTACAAGTCTTAGATGACGGTCGCTTGACCGACGGGCAAGGACGAGTCGTAAACTTCAAGAATACGGTGATCGTCATAACGAGCAATCTCGGAGCCAAGTTCCTCAACAATATCGGCGAAGGCCCGATTCAAGTACATACGAAGACGCAGGTCATGGGCGCGATACAGGAACATTTCCCACCCGAGTTCCTCAATCGTATCGACGAAACGATCATCTACGTGAGTACGCGATCATTCCTCTTGTCCTGTTTTCTGATAATACTTGTGGCAGCGCCCATTGTCCAAGGCGAGCATTCATAACATCGTCAACCTTCGCCTTGCGGATGTACAAAAGCGCCTTGATGACAAGAAGATGCGTCTCGTTGTATCCGGCGACGCCAAGAGCTACCTAGCGGAGACGGGTTATTCACCTGCATACGGTGCCAGACCACTCAACCGTGTCATCCAGTCTACACTTCTTAATCTATTGAGCTCGATGATTCTCTCAGAGCAAATCCTACCCGGAGAAGAAGTAAAGGTTCTCTTCGATAGGCAGAGTCAGCATCTGGAAATCGTATGTAATCATCCCGGTACGCAGGTCACTACCAGTCCAGAATGCCAATGATCTATATACGACGTGGGTTGGGATACACAGCTGGGGCAGAGGCCAAAGCGTTGTTCGAGAGTTCGCGTTTGAGCTGTAGTCCTGGCTTTTGTCATTAAACTGAAACGCCACACTGTCCTATAATTTACCGACAACATTGTCCATAGCGTAGGGTATGAGAGAGCATGTATTGAACAATCAATTAAATCCCATTCGTCTAGCGTACTCTCGCTCTTCGTCTGCCGTGAGCTGATCCGGTCCCGCCCAATTCGCTGAGCTGGTCCTAGACCGGAAGCGACTCTGTCTTGTTCTGAAGATCTCTTCCATCCTGAGCGGTCCAATACGTCCAAAGATCTCGTCAGGATTCATGTGGCTTTGTTGTTCCAAGGCTTGTCGAAGTTCAGGCGATTGAGCCCATTCCGGAGGATCAAAGGTGCGTGGGCGATCTTCGTCATCCGAGTCAGAGTACTCGCTGTGGATATCTGGTAGTTCTATACTCTCGCTGGTGACAGGCGGTGCTTGTCTAGGAGTAACAGCCTGCATGTGTGCCTTGGCACGATGAGCCATCTGGGACTGTACCATCTGGGCTGGTTGCACGTCCTCCTTCTCCGGAGCTTTGCCTTTTCCGGTAGTGCTCTTGAGATTACTCGATGATGCTACTGTCTTCAGCGTGGCTTTGGCCTCACTACCGGGTGCTTTGGGAATAGAGGACGACGCAAGAGAGGTGACCGAAGGCTGTTTGGCGAGATGCTTGAATGTGCTTGTCGACTTCCCTGCAGTGTTCGGCGCAGCATTGGGTGCAGGTTTCACATTTCGAGACGATTGACCATCCTTAGATGGAGGCTTCTTTGCGTCTGGCTTCTTCTCGACTTCTGCTGTCGTCAGTCGCTTCTTCGTGGTATCGTCCTCCCCCTGTATGCCGTCAGTGATTGGTAGAAATTGCATGATCCCAGAGACCAACCTTCTTCCCATTCTTAAGCGGACGTTTCTCTGTTGTCTCTTCCCGTTCACGCTTCCTGCGTACAACATCATCCTTCAATTTTTGTTTTTCCTCTTCGATGCGTGCTTTTTCTTCCTCAGCCTTACGTTGCAAGGCTTGCTGGCGTCGTTGTTCCATCTCTTTCAGACGTGTGGCCTTCTTCTCTGCCTCTTCCTGTTGCTATCGAATCGTGAGCTATCATCTGAAAGTGACAACAAGACCAGCTACCTTCTTGGCGGCCGCAGCAGCGAGAGCAAGACTCTTCACCGGTTCTTTGCCTTTCTTAGTAGTGGAACTCAGCATACTGCTAACAAACCGGCTTGCTTGTCCAATAAAGCCTAGTTGCGACTGTGAAGACGATGTCGATGACGCTACAGACTGCTGACTTTGGCTTCGTGGTTGGTCTGGTTTGGACTGTCCGGAAATAGAGTCAAGACTTATTCTATACCCAATGAAACCAAGCACTCACTTTCACGAGACTAATTGTTGGCTTCCCCGAGGCAACCAAGTCGTTTAGTTCACCTTCCGTCAAAGGGTCCTGCTCTACGTCATCGATGTCCATATCCACCGGTGTATCTATTGGAGGTTGATCAAATTCTGGATTGAGATCGAAAGCGCGGGTTTCTTCAACGACCACATTGACGTTATTACCCCCAGATGAAGTTTCTCCTGTTGTATGTTTGATGTTTCCAGTCACGTTCTCCATGGGAAGAATCGGGCCAGTGTCTTCTCCCTTCTGGCTCGTGCTCCTGGCAGGGAAGCTTCCCCACGTGGATGTATCGTCCTTGTCGGCGGATGTAAACCCGAACGGGGTCCATGTCTGGTTTGACTTGAACTTGTCGTCTAGATGCCAACTATCATCCTCGTCCATGTCTTCTTCCTGGGCGTGAAGCGACAAATCAGTGTCCTGAGTAGCCTGCATCCACGCTGGCATGTGATCCTCCTTATCGAAAATTGCATCGGAAAACACGCTGGTCTTACTGGTCTGCGCAGAAAGTGCTGGAGGCTTGAGTGAAAACACGTTAGAGGACGATGGGAATGCTGCAGAGATGCCAAGTGAGGTGGCAGGCAATGAGAACGGGTGTGTACTGGGTAACTTGAACGAAAAGTCTTTGGGATCTAACTGGCTTTGCGGCGGCGCTCGGTTGTGTGACGCCGCCGGCGGAGCAGTGAAAACAGGAGGCGGTTGACTGAAGACAGGCGGAGGGAGCGGATCTTGAACGTGAACAATAGGAGGGGAGTTGGGCGGTGTGGTCGAAGTGCTTGTATCGACAAGATTGGAAGACTGCGGGATAGGATGCGGGTTTGGGCGAACACCTTCTGCCTCCTGCGTCTGAGAGACTACCGGAACGGGCTCCAGCACATGTGGGTCTTTGTTTTCAGAAGGTGCTGTCTCGACATCAGCTACCACGACACCATGAGGCTCCGCTCTGTTCGCCATAGCTTCTGCAGATCCATCTGTGGGAGACGGCTGCGATTCTACGAGAACGTCTACTTCTCCTTCTTGTCGTGCGCGCTGAGCCACTCTGGCCGCAGCCGCCGCTCTTGCTTCTGCCATTTCAGCCAGCGCAGCGGCGGCGTTGCCGCCAAGAGATTTGCCCATTCCTTTGCCAGCGCGGGCCCCAAGGTCCTCCACCGTTTTCTTAAGACGGTCGAGAACGTCATCTTCTTCTGCGCCCAGATCTGCCATCTGAACGGTCATGTCGTCTGTAGCGTGGAAGGAAGTTGGCACCGGTTCGGGAGTAAGTTGTGGAAGGGGTAAGGAGCCGTGATGTCCTTGCTGCCGTAGAAGCATCTCGTCGTTGGGGTTGTCCAGAGACGCAGCCTTCTGCTTTCCTTTGTGAGGATGCAAATCTTCTACGATATCCGCGAGTTTAGCAGCTTTAGTCTTCCTATCGTCCTCAGAGTCCAGTGAACCAGGTCTCGGGAACACGAAGCCCAGACCGAGCATCTCTCCACTCTTGCGTTTGTTGCTTTCCTTGACATCTTTCACGTCAGAGCCTGACACAGAGCTTAAGATGCCGGAAGGAGCTTCAAGTCGGCTCAAAGCCCGCCGTCCGGTGCCATCTACCTCAAGTGCTTTTGCCTGCTGGGCTTTGGAGAGCCATGAGGTGCGTTTGGATGAAAGATTCGTTCCAGGAGTGTGCGAGAGAGCCATTGAAGACAGCCCTTGTCCGACAGAAGGTTCGCGAGAGATGCGCATCGATTTACGAAGTGGTGACGGTGCAGGCAGACCAGAGAACTGAGACATGCTCGGTTTACGTTTGAGTGAATTCGTGGACGACTCGTCTCGGAGTGGCACCATTATTTCCTTCTCCTGGGTTGGATCTTCAGCAGACTGGTGGGTGACCGACTTCGACTCTTCGGGTTCGTCTCCCTCTGCAATGATAGACAGGTCTTTCGGACCCATGGCATGCATGTTGAAGTCCCCAGCCGCAAAGTCGTAGACGTCATCTGGACTAGGTTCTGATACTAGAATAACCTGCGCTGACTCGGGCTCCAGTTCAGTAGACGTAGAAGTTGTAGAATGAGACGAGCTCCCTCCAAGCGAGTGTTCTGCGCTTTCTGCTGGGGTAATTCCTGTAGGACTAAGCACCCTTGCGGAGACAACATTTGAACCAGAGCGACCTTCAGATGGGAGAATCTCAGGCGCTTTTGTGTCGAACAAAGCAGGGGTATCGAGAGACTGGAAAGAGAAGTACGACGAGGACGGGGCTTGTATATCAGTGGTAGTTTGCGAGTCGTCGACCTCTATTCGCTGCGCGTCCGGAGAATCAATGGTGACGACCTTCTGTGACTTCCATTTGAGAGAAGCCGCGTTATCACTTCCATGGGTGTCCTGAGAATGTACGTTTGCTGAGGTGCGCTCCTCGTCCTTGACCTGCAACAATGCCTTGTGGAAGTCGTTGACAGGTGCAGAGTTGTCCTTGAGTGTACAACAACATTAAAAAATCACGTGAAATGCGCATTTCTCCTTGAATGAGTTGACGTACCTCACTCAATGAGAGATTCGCCGCTTTCACTCTCGCCGCTAATGCTACAGCAGTCCGCGTCCTCTTGGGCGCATCCTTCTTTCGACTTGGTGTCTTAAGCAGCTCATAAACAGGTCTAAGGGCCCATAAGTTGGGAGCACACAACTAGTCATAGCAACACAACGTACTCTTCTTTCGGTCGCGAGTGTATACTTTCGAGGTAGCTCTCCAGGAAGTCGAAGCCCTGCTTCTGGATTTGTGTTGCTAGCAGTTCGCGCCCCGAGTCTGCCGCTATGTTAAGACGAATCGAGTTGCACCACGCTAATACACCGGCCTCGCCAGGTTTTGAGCCATCCATGGTGTGTCACTGTGTGTGGTTCAGAGGTCGCCGTCGGTACCAAAGTGCTCAAATAGGCGCGCACTACTCACGCCTCGTCACATGACCGCGCCGTTCCTCTTAGCGCCCAAGAGGAGTAGATCCTGGGGGCCCGACTCGGAAGAATGTCTCCTTCAGCATATCGAAAATAAAACAAGGACGAGTATTTTGTGTATTACAATGCTTAGCTATAGGTTGCCGCCGGAATGATGTTTACAGAGTCCCATTGTTACTCCTCTACTTCACAATATTCGCGGGCTGATTTGTCGCGGAGACTTAAATGATGGGTGAAGTGCTGGATGAGGAAGGTGTCGTGAAAGTGTCACCCATTGAAACTCAGTGACTTGCGTGAAGCTTCGCGCAGAACTCCAAGTGGATCCAGTATATAGGGACAAATGCAAGCATCCAAGTGGCACTCGACGCCATTTCCCTCTCCCTGTCCTTATACTCCCAGAACTTATAGAGCATCCCATGTTCTTCACACCTGAGCTTTTGTCGCGTAGAGACAGTGGATTCGGCCTCCTTTGGTGAGTATTCGGGGTGGTAGAAGCAATTTGCATCATTTAACACGGTCACCCGCAGGCTCGCCGCAACTTTGGGCGCGAAATCGTCGTTCAAGAAATTGCCCAAACGTTCTGTTCTCATAGCCGACATTTCGCAGCTATGTGGACTGATTGCGGAGCCGGTAGAGCCCCTCGCACTGAGACTTTCGAGTAATCTAATGGTCGGGGTGGCACGGTATGTATGGTACCTACAGTTCATGATTATCCTCTCATCTTCGAGTCCTGTGGCAGGGTCTACAAGAGTAATATCTGCAAAAGCGATCTCGAATATGGTGATTTACTTACGAAATATCTTTGTGATAGTCAAGCAAGAAATTCTCCTCACAGACGTTACCGTTTGCTTCAATACACTGAAGAAAGTCGTATCTGAGATGCACGTCATGACGTCTGCAGGAGAATTGCAGATGGGCCAATCCAGTGTCCGGTGAGACGCGTGCAGGAAATAAGAATAGCATATACTCACCTCTTTCGACAGCCCGGATACTGTAACAGTTGCTACTGACCCCACAGTCGCTTTCGTGATGGATTTTGAGCATCTATTCCAGGTATGTGTCCTGATGTTGACTCAATTCCTAGCTTGCACTAACATATATTGCAGGGCTGGGATGACCGTAACATGGATATTGACGGTAGGGATGTGTCGGACAGCTCTGTGACACCTTTTTCAATTGCTTCTACAGAGAACGACGAGGATGGTTCCGACGGAGACTTTGATCCAACCAAAAGGAGTTCAAAGAAGAGAACGAGGGCAAAAGCAACTTCCATCTCTGTCGCTGAGCAACCGCGCGCGGACCTGCACACACTGAAGGAAAATCACGACTCTATGTTTTCCGCTTCTTTCGACAGGCCTCTGGACGTCGCGGCAGGAGGTTTAATCCCGTCGTCGTCGCAATTTGGCGGCGCTGGGTTTGATGATCTCTTGGACATTAGCGAGGATATCTCAGCCGAATTAGCCAGGGAACTTGGCGAAGGGTGGGGTGGGGCACCTGCAATCGAGGAAGACCCGTAAGCCTCTTGAGATCTTCTATCCGCCATTATTAATCATATTCGCAGATTTTATATGCCCAGGGGTGATGCCGATATCGAAATGGGCGACGTCGGGATCCATGACCCGGTATTTGACATCGGTGCATCACGCGCGAATAGTGTGCCCTTCCCGACTGGTGATTCTGCTATCAAGGTGAGTTATGCTGAGATCCGGCCATCGAGTTTCGTAGTGCTTACAATCCATGGTCAGCCCCCATCCACGCAAAACGATGGTATGTGGTGGGCATTCCTTCAAACTCGTTGAGTACTGATGTAGTAGAATCATGAAGATCATTTCCTGCGCGAAGGCTCTATCATAGTACCGCTCTCCCCGTTGCCTTCACTTCAAGATCCTGATGCAAAAGACTTCGACGAGGGCTCGCGACCAAAGCAGTCTAGAAAAGCAAAGCACGTGAGACTGCTGCTAGATTCGAGAACAGAGCTTACAAATGACGAACTAGAGGTAAGACTGACAGTGCCTAGATACAAGCTTCTAGAGAATAACAACTTCGTCCAGCGTGCCCGTACACATTATATGGAAAGTCAGGCTCTTCTCAGACGCGAGATCGCGAAGAAGAGGGCAGATAGAGACTGTGGAAGAATCATTGAAGAGATGATATGGGGTGCTCCTCGTGGGGGTAAGTATGATGGTGTCATATGTATGTTCTCTTGGACTCACAACCACCGCAGTGAACGCTCCTGCTTTGATAGACTTCTGGATGGAGAATTTTAGACTTCAAGTAGAGGCGAGATCGGGGAGATTACATGACGTCAATTATGGTAAGCCTGTGTCAGTATTCAGCATGATACCTCCATAAACATATCGCACAGGCCAACCTCCCAAGAAGCGCCGCAGGGTTGACGAGGTGGGGACGGCGGCAGACATCGAAGACGAGGCTGAATATCCGAGATCACTCGAAGCAGGCATAGACATGGAATTCGGGGGAGATATAGGCATGGATTTTGGTGGAGGCAGAGATGTGAACGTAAACCTTGACTATGTCGGAGGCGGTAAGCATCAGGCAAATCACTGTTATATACACTTACCTCAGTTGGTATATAGGTGACCCCTTTGACATTGAGGTGGAATCCCGCATGCGTTCCTCAGAGGTAAGGCAGCCCTTGCCCCAAACTCCGAGTATACCACATGACACACACGAATAAAACAGGAACCAGGTCAAGCACGTCGCGCCTCTCGGCCCCCTTCTTTGCCTGGCAGCAACATGGATTTTGCACCACCGGACTTCACCAATATTTCGTCTCAAAGAAGCCAGCTGTTCCCCTGGCACAACGCGGGCGTGAGCTCATCAATCAGTGGTATGGGTTTTGCATTAGCCGGAAGCGATAGGAGGAGCTTCGGACGCGCTGGAAATCGTAGAAGGACCGGTTCTTCGAACAAGGAGAGTCCTCTGCCAGCAGGTCCTGGAAGTTCCCCTGCATCTCTAGGGTTAAATCAATATGGGACAGACCCTGACTTCGACTTTGAACGTGAGTGTATTCTCGGTAATCAATAGTAATTACCGGCTTACGGGGACACTTCAGTGCCTGGAGATGAACGCGCAAACGAGTCACAGCGTTCGGATGCGAGTGTGCTGACGTTGGAACGCAACTCCCTGGATTTCCTGGAGTAAGCGTGCTTATCTGGCAGTCAGAATATAAATGATCTGACATTTCAATGAAAGATACGCGAAGATGCAGTTACAAGTAGCTCCATCTGCAACCTTGAAGTTCGACGATATTGTCCCAAATGAAACCAGCACGCGTCATGTCGCCGCAGCGGCATTCTATCACTGTCTAGGTATGAAACTGTCAGTTTTGGCTTTTAGTATGTCGATGTCCTGACAGTCGTGGGCAGGTCTTGCGACTAAGGATCTCCTTGGAGTCGAGCAGGAGGATCCTTACGGTGATATCACCATAACCGTTAAATGAGGTCCCAAGCATGGCACTGGGCAGTCTATTGCAGTTAGATGACGAAGAGTCTTGATACGTCGGATGGTTGTACTAAATCTTGCAATGCACATCGGTGATACATTGCCGCTGATTGGACGAGTGACTGTTCTCCAGAGTGGTTCGAGGAGAAGCTTGTAAGCCGGCGGTAAAGTAAAGATCGCTTCAAGGGGCGGAAGCGCCGGATCAACATGGACCCATTTTTTAACCAGGATAATGAATCGGACGACTCTTCCTCCCGTCGCGCATGAGGACGTATATTGGCCGTCTCTTGTCTGCTAGCCACCGCACCTTCACTCTCCGGTATACCCCTCGTCTCGCGCGAAACATGTCCTCCCCCGCAGTCCTTGCTTCACGCGCGATCCTCTCTACAGTCGACCTCTCGAAGTATGACGCCGAACAGTCGCGTCTGATGGACGAGCGGTGTATCCTGGTGGACGAGGAGGACCGTGCGTTGGGGGCTGCAGACAAGAAGACATGTATGTGTTGAACTGTAGCGGGGCTGCGCGGTGCACTCATTCCGCAACCAGGTCATCTAATGGAGAACATCAACAAGGGTCTCCTTCATCGCGCGTTCTCCGCTTTCGTGTTCAGACCCTCCGACGGGAAACTTCTCCTTCAGCAGCGCGCTACGGAGAAGATCACGTTTCCGGATATGTGGACAAATACTTGCTGCTCGCATCCGCTAGACGACTTTGAACAAGAGAAGGTCGAGAAGGACCAGCTCGGTGTTCGCGTTGCGGCTACACGGAAGCTAGAGCATGAGCTCGGAATACCCCCTAGTCAGGCTCCGGCTGACCAATTCCAGTATCTCACGCGTATACACTACTTGGCGCCCTCGAGCGGGATATGGGGTGAACACGAAGGTACGTCCGCGTTCCCCGACCATGCTGCAGACCACTAATACACAGCTTTAGTCGATTATATCTTGTTCCTCACTGCCGACGTCACGGTCACACCGAACCTCAATGAAATCCGTGATTACAAGTACGTCGATAAAGCTGAACTCCAAGCGATGTTCGACGACCCTTGTACGTTGTTTGGTTTATTTGGTATATACCTGTTTATTCACTGTGACCCATAGCAAACTCTTTTACCCCGTGGTTCAAGCTCATCGCCCGGGACTTCTTATTTGGGTGGTGGGACGAACTTCTGAAACGCAAAGACAACTCTGGCAAAGTTGTCGCCAAGTCTCTGGCAGGCATTGTAGATGGAAGCAAGGTGGTGAAGATGAATTAAGCTCGGACGGACCACGATACCATTTGGATTTTGGAGGCTTGTATTAGATCTGATCATGAATATTGCTTCATGTCCTGTTTTCCGGATATCTAGATGACTGGTGCACTACAAGAGAAGCTCCTTTCAGATGCGTCGTCTTAGGAAAGGGTCCTTGATATTTTAAAATGAGGTGCGTCAAACAGTCGGGCCTATACCCGAGCCGATAGTCGTATGATTCTGTAGCATAGAACATTAGGGCCTCTGCTGGGTCACCTCACGAACTCGGTGAGTCATGAATCCTCGTCACTATCTTACTGTCTAACAAACCTTCTTTCTACTACCACAGGCTATCTAGCTCTGTTAGAAGTTTTGGAGCTGAAATTCTCGACGTATCAGCGCACAGGTGCATCAACGTCCTCTGTCTACTTTCTGACGCCCGGTCGAACGATAAACGCCTATTGCGATGCACGCTGCGACCAGGGTTCACTAGACGAGGGCAGAGTGGATGCTCCCTAATCCGTGTGGTTCAAGGCCCAGTCTCAGGGATACGCGTCTCTTGCAAGACGCTTCACACGCCTTTCGGAACGGGTAGAGCTCCGGCTGGACCTACCACGGCGGTGGCGATGTTACAATGAGCTCGATATCAATCAGTGGGCAATCGGGGCACTGTTGGGGCCTCATGTGTGTGCAAACACAGAGATTCGTCTCATTGTACTGATTTGTTCTGCGTACCAGGCTCTCAGCAGGCGCGCCTCCCTATCGCAGATCCGACGTTGCTGGCTCACTTACTCAGGTTCTGAATCGGTCCATGGCAGTGGGACCCTTGTAACTGATGTGATTCAGGGCAGCTGCACCTGCTGTATCTCTGCAACTGCACAGGATAACGTGTAAAACTTCAATTCGGCGTCATGCGCGACTCACATTTAACAACGGCCAGATGTCCCAGCACGACTAGCAGGGCCGAACAACACTTCTGGAGATGTCTCCTCATCCTGTAGAATCTATCACTGTAACCCTCTCTCTAACCGATGACGAGCAACTATCCCAGAACGACGAGCAACTGTCCCAGAGCGACGAGCCAATTCAGACCACGCTTGCAGAGCTGCCTCCACATTCCGCAGAATTATCTGTGACCACCTCTCCGACGACATTCAAAGACTCCGTTACGCGTTCCAGCGAGGACAATATACCAATTTTCGTTTCGGAGCAAGAAATCAGTGCAACAATATATAGCGTTGATGCAGAAAAAAGCGACTTGGATCAGGGTGTGGCGTCGTCCGAAGATATGTGAGTGTTATCCAACCAAGATGACTGGCGTCCAACCTGATTGGCGACGCTCAGGAAAGCCCCATTGACCACTGTGAAGGTGGCCAGTGTTATCGACGACGAGGAATTTATAAGACGCATGATAGAAGGGTATGGACCTCTTGTTCTGATATACACAAAACTGACGTGTCTCTCCAGCGACTGGAGCTCTCGTGCCCCCAATCAACGGGTGACAATGAAAAGATCTGCACCGCCGCCGAAAAACTTGAACAGACGTCCTCCTCCTGTGGTCAATGCGACCCCACCTGTCCTCGAGGTCCCACCTATGACCACAGCTGCGGAACTCCCAAGCGCGCCGACTCCTACATCAAGCTCGAGAGCCACATCCACTGGTGATGCGCCACTTTCAGGTGACGCGACACCGTCTAGCAGTACGACACCATCTAACAGCGCGCCACCATCCAACCCTGCGACACCCCACAACAGTGTGAGGAATAGCAAACAGACAGATTCCAAGAACGGGTTGTTTACTTCCTTAAAGTGAGCTGCTCGTCGTCATCATTCTGAACCAGGGGGCTGATAATATTCAGGAAAGCGACGAAGCGCAGTTGAACGGTCTTCCCTGACCATTGAGCTGAAGCGGGCATGCATGTCTGACACACGTTGAAGTAGAGAAGAAGACGGCTTGTGTATACATCGGATTACCAGCGCACCTACGGATTAGTAGTAAACACCCGACCTACTGGTCAACATAGAAGCTTTGTTTTGAAATCTCGCTGGAACATCGTTCGATGCCGCTCTCAGATGCCTGACCGTCAATTTGAGTCCCCGCGGCAGCACGTCTTCACACTAGTTCCCGCTTATCGGGACCATCGCAGCACGACGAGCTACAACGAGGCAGTCCGGAGCCTTCGCTAAGCCACTCATCTGCAGCCGTGACTGATGAGCGGGTCGATTATGGGACGCCTCCCGGAGTTTTGTATATATAACGTGAGGTCATCCCGCATCTTGTACACCACCATCCCACTCACCCCCAACAATGTCGTCTGCTACTACAAAAGTTGAAACCGTCGTGGAGAGAAGTACGGCTGAGGATTCGGTTATACAAAACGAGACAACAGTGACGCAAGAAACTGTGGTGTCCGAGGAAGATGAGTGCGTAGTGAAACAGTCAACCGTACTACAATCTTCTCATTCATACACATGTCTTCAGTGAAGATGACTGGTGAGCGATCTTCGATCCCGGAGACTTTCTGTACCGATCCTTGGAGCGCAGGGGGTTTCGCGGTAAGGCTACCAACTTGAATGCGGCGGCCGCACCTCTACCGAAGGGATTGCAGGCACCAGGTACAGGACAAGTGAAAGGAAATCTGAGGAAATGAAGTCTTGCGAAGCAAGGTCAGCGCGACACCGTGATGCATGAACCGTAGAAAACTGCTGACCTTATTGTCAGCGTTGCAGGCGGACCGTCCACGATCCATTACCGTGACCCAGACCATTGAGTATGTAGGTACAACATCGTCAAAGATATTGTATTTACGGGAAGCTACAAATAAGCAACATCAAAGAAATACATGTTAAAAAGGCACTTTGGTATCCGTACTCCCGCCTGCGTCGTGCACTGAGCGCCGCTGTCTGCGGTCTTTGAATACCAAGAGCTTATTGGTCGAATCGACGGGTCCTACGCTGTCCATCGATATACTCCCACTCCACTTGAAACCAACAGAATCCAAGAATTGCACCACGTATGCATGAAATACATCGTGATCGACTCCGATTTTCGACCGGCCTGCAGACACGTAGATAAACCATCATCGCAACGAGCACGCATGAACTCACCACGACCGTACATTATGTGCCCGATAGTATGGTTGCCAGGATATTCACAGTCCGAAACAATGTGTAATTTTGAGCGCAGGCTAGCTATCAGCTCCCGAATAACCTCAGGTTCAAGCATGTCCAATTGAGATAGTTGACTCCCCGAATGAGACACTGGCAACGCGAAAAAGTCAGCTAAGGGGTCTGGGTCTGTAAGCTCGAATATCAAAAGGGCAGACTGGCATGTTTGGTCAGTTTATCAACCAAAGAGATTCCGCAGGAAAGACCCCACCGGCGTCAAGCTCGTGTTTACAGTGGTCAAGTAACTGTATCCCTGACTGGAGATGAGTACATACAACCAGGGCGGTACAAAACGCAATACTACCTGAGCCGCCAAGGCACGGTATAGATAGCATATTTTATGCTGTGTTCTGGACAAATGAAGACCGCGTTCAGTACTGTCTTACACAACTTGAAAGAAGTAGTTAAACCCTACTCGGATGAAGATATCCTGCAAGAACTGGCCCACGGGCCTGGGTGACCATCGAATTGCAATCGCCAGCAATGGCGTCCCACTTCCTCGAATGTAACGGCGCTCCATACGATTGAAATTGCCTGATGGAGTTTGTCCAACAAACCACTATCCTTCGCGATATTCCCCACGTGGAGTTCATTGGTAGTACCATAGTTGAAGGTGAGGAAAATGTGACCTAGTGTTCAGATTGAATATAGAGAAATTTGATAATGAATATTTCCAAATATAACGCACGTCCCACTCCTGTGTGCTCTATGATGGAAGCCTCTCCGGGGATGAGCTCTGAGTATAGAGAGTCTGTTTCCACATTCTCGTCCTCAGATGCTGTGATCGATGTTTTGTCGAATTCCGTGAAACTGAATGCTGTATATCCCGATTCCGTATCGTCGAATTCTGTATAATCAACAGGGTAATAGGACGTTTGTGCACTATTGATGGAGGATTGTAGAGAATCGGTGCGAGGTCGAGACGAGTTTGAATCGGCTCGGCTCAGCAGCTTGGATGAGGCACCTGATCTTACTGATAGGGAGGGGGTAGGATTGAAACCCTCGGAGATTAGCCAGTCATACTGCGACTCTGTCATCGCAGAGTTGAAAGTCTGATTGAGCCCTGCAGCATCATGCCGAGTCTCAGGAAGTTGCTGGTAGTTCTGCTTGTGCAGCGATAAGACCGACTGCAGAGGGTGAGGAGGTTCAGGATACGATGAGGTGTGTGTCTGTGGAGGGTGCGGAGACGGCTCGTCTGGCTGGCTTTGCATGGCGGTGGATAGAAAGGGACGGGAACCATTCCAGCGTGGTTAGAGGAAATATCGTCTGCCCAGCATCGATGCATGGAACCGCTACTAGTTCGAGTCCTTCCCACGCGGATGGACCTGCCAGCAGGCACACCACTGATTATCTCTTGAGCCAAACCCTAATGTCTAAGGACAGCTTGATACGGAAGCCTGAGAAGAAGGATCGACTTGAGATAAAAATGGATAGTGAGGGAATGTCAATTGCAGGTAGTCCGTACGGATCCTTTGGATGTTGTATGGTATACGACAGACTGTCGAAAGGACTCTAATCACTAGGCACGAGCCAAATCAAAGAAAAATTGAGAAGGTAAAGTTCTACAGCTCCAGGTCAGCATGACACATCACAGGGACCTATGACAATATTGATTGCTTACCTCACTGTCAGAGTTGCAGTTGAACAGTGTACGATCCCTGATGCTCGCAATACATCACTTTGATTGTGGGTATATGTATAACATCGTTAAAGATACACGGGAAGCTACAAATAACTGGCATGAAGAGAGGCATGTCAAGAAAAAACCTCGTATCAGTAATCCCGCTGCTGCCCTTGTAGACTGGGCTGTGCACTGGGGGGCCGTTGTCTGCGGCCTTTGAAGATCCAGAGCTCTTTCCTTGAACCGAAACCGAGGGGGCCTGCTCTGCCCATCGGTATGCTTCCGTCAAGCTTGTACCCGACGGAACTCAAGAAGCGCAACGCATGCGCATGAAATATACCACGGTCGACCTCTGCACCTGAACATACGTTAGTAAACAGCCATCGCGGTGGACAAGCAAAGACTAACCGATGCCCTTCCTCATCTCGATGATATAGATCCCGTCCTCTCGGGCGCGATCCGAGGCGATCTTGTGTGGGAACGTCGCTCGGAGGCTATCTCCCAACATGTGTGCGAGCTGAGGCTGCACACCCAGCAGGGATAGCTTGTCCCCAGATTGAGACATTAACAGCGTGAAGAAGTCAGCTAGAGGGTCGGGATCTGTGAGCTCGAATACCAAACGAGCAGGCTGTTGTGCGCGGTCAGTCGACAAGACGGGGCGGAGACGTAGCAGGAAAGACCCTACCGGCGTCGAGGTGTTTATGGTTGTTACATAGCTGTATCCCTAGTCCAAGATGAGCACGCACTAACATATTGTTGTGAGGCACTGTACCTGTACAGCTAGAATGCGATATAGAGCACAGATTATGTTCCGCGCTCTGGACGCAACGAAAACTAAGTTTAGTTTTGGTTTTGCAAACCAACTTAAAAAAAGCTTTACATGATTGAATCCATGCCAGAGCTAGCCCATGGAGTCCCAGCGAATTGCAATCGCCAGCGATGGCGTTCCAGCTCCTCGTTTGTAACGCCATGCGGCCATTCAAATGGAATTGTCTGACGGAACTCTTCCACCAAACTGCCATGCGAGATATTTTCGACGCGCAGTTCGTTGGCGCCATGGAAGGCAATGAAGACATGGCCTACTCAGAGTAAGACATGAACTGCAAGATCTGGATGGAAAAATACGCACTGTTGGAAAGACCGGCGGGTGGTAGAGAATCCGCGCGGGGTCGAGATGAGGTTGAATTGGCACGGTGGCGTTGCTCGGACGTGGCACGGCTTGATGTCCTCGATAAGTTTGGCGTAGGGTTCGCGGACTGCATGGAAGTCGACCGGTCGTGCTGCGGCTTCTTCATTGCGGACTTGAGGGGAGCTGCCTTCGGGTTTGGGGTCGCGGCTACAGTATGGCTGCGTCTAATGTGTTTGGGTCTCTGGACATACTGCTGAGCGGGCGGCGCAGGCTCATATTCCTGGGGATAAGCACTGGGAAACTGCTGGTAGTTCTGGTTGGGCGGTGGGATGACTGGTTGCACAGGGTAGGGAGGATAAGGATACTGTGGGACGAATGTCTGGGGAGGGTATGGAGGTTGAGCATAGTACTGCCCAGATGGATGATAGCCTTGCATGATGGCGGTAGGATGAGAGGGACGAGTGCCACTGAAGGGAAGTTGAGAGGGCACTTAATCATCTGTTGATGAGCTGAGCATGCATGCATTTTGCGGGGCGGATACAGAGAGCGTCTAGAGAGCAGAAGACCTGCAACGTGTAGATTGCAATTGAGTAACCTATCCCAGTTCAGCCAGAATGGACGCAGACTGTGAAACTCGAGTGATAAGAGTCATTAGATGGTCCAAGGCAGTAGTACAAGGACGAGAAATGGCTGCCAGCGACGAGTCAGTGCTGCGGCAGGCGTCGTTGAACCGCCCAGAAGTCGGCCCATTTGCATACGCGCTATTCGAGCGGTGATAAATTGTATTCCGTTTGTCGGATTTTCGTAGCAGAATGATGAATACAAGATGATGCAAAAGATGGGAGGAACAAGAAGAAGAGAGAAGAGGAGAGAATTGCTCGAACCTGTAAGAGGACGAGTAGTTTACGCCCGGTCTGCGCTGACGCAGGAGTCAGTACGTTACCCCAGCCCGCTTGTAGTCCGCCGTAAAGTTGGGACGGCGGTTTCAGACGACCTCCTTCAACTCCTTCATCCATGGCCTCCCAATTCTTCACCTGGCTGCGTTCTCCCGCTGGTCGTCAATATTTCTTCAGTAAGTACTCTCTAGCTATGTACGAGTCGTTCTCTAAGTTCAACGCCTTCGCAGGCACCCATTTCTGGGGACCGGTCAGTTGGTTTGACTCACGCGCAATCAGGATGAAACGTTGAACCAGCGCACTCTCGACTCATTCCAGGTCGCGAACTGGGGCTTGCCTCTCGCTGCAATCGCCGACTTAAAGAAGGATGAAGAGGTCATTTCAGGGCCAATGACGACCGCTCTCGCTGGTTATTCGTGAGTTGACCTCCCTCTTCTGTGCCTCCGGGGCCCTCGCATGCTCACCAACCCCCCGCAGCCTCGTGTTCATGCGGTTTGGTGCGTGTCTCGCGGACGCTTATACATTCAACGATTCGATGCTGACAATGGACTCCAGCATGGCGCGTGCTACCCCGGAACTACTTGTTGTTCGCATGTCACGCAACCAACGCGACCGCGCAGACAGTACAAGGAGTGCGCTTCATAAATTACTGGTACATGGGGGGCAAGGAGAAACAGGAGAAAGAGAAGGGTCCTGTAACGAAGGCTATAGAGTCTGCACGAGCAGAAGCGGCGGCGAAATAGACATAGTATGTCTGCTCTTCGTTTCCTGTATCCCTTATTGCTTTATTATGTTATACCTGACGGACGTTCTGCACACCGAGCTCTCAGCTTCACCAAAATCCGTCGTCTGCATCGCCCTTCTTCTTCCCACCCTTGCTCTGCGCCAGCACTTGCCGTTCGTACATTTCCGCGATCTGTATAGCAGTTTAATCCTGGAATTCCAGCCACATTCGGAGAATACCGTCACTCACCTGCTCCGGTCCTGTTGCGTCGTCTGCGGATTTGTCGTCCCGTATCCGTATGAACCGCGGGAAGCGAAGAGAGATACCCCTCTGTTCGACCTATATGGACCAAGCATCACTACGTGGTCGCAGCATGGATATTCTATACGTACAAGTCCTTGCGCGGCGGTATACACGGGGCTCAGACTGAGATCCGCAGTGAGGACCTCCCAAACAATCTTCGGCTCGAACCACACATCCGGTTTCGCCCCTCCCACCTTGATGTCTCCTCTCGGTTTCGTTATTTCCAGCGGCTTCAACGTGTCATAGTGCGACTGGAGTGCTTCTTCGCTGAATCCGGTGCCAATCTTGCATATCGTCTGATACTCCTCCCCATCGGCGTCGTAGCACGCGAGCAGGAAGGCGCCGTACACGTTTGTACGCTTACCCTTGCCGTAGTAAGCTCCGACCACGACCAAGTCCAAGGAATCTCCGATACCCGCAAGGTAGTCCTTCTTGACCTGTAGACATTACGTGTTAACGCGTATAAAACCAAGGTAGAGTTCATAAATTACCTTGAGCCAGTTGATACTGCGTCGGCTAGGTGCATAATAGCTCGCTTCTGTATCCAACATCTTGATCATGAGGCCCTCGCAGCCATCCTTGACACTTTCTTCAAGGAATGCTTGGATCTCGTCCACGGTGTCGCAGTCAGAGGATGTCGCGAACGCGAACTCGCCAGGTACAGGTTGGAAGTGTTCCTTGAGAAGAGCCCTGCGCTCGCTGAAAGGTCTTTGGAGGAGAGACTACGAACAAGTTAGTAGAATCCTTCAAGCACGCAGGAGTCACATACTTCGCCGTTGAGGTACAACAAGTCGAACGCAAAGAGGCACACTCGGACTTGGATGTCGTCGACCTTGACGTCCTTCCGCTTTCGCCGGCTGAGCTCTTGGAAAGGCATGAGTTTGCCGGTGGTCTTGTCGATAGCGACGGCCTCCGAATCTAAGACGAATGACTTCGCAGTATCCTTCATACACTGGGAACGCAGAGTCAATCAGCACTGAGACTCTCGACCGGGAAACAGGCCACTCACGCGGGGAAGTTGCTCCATGAGATCGGGGTATTTCTTGCTCATGTCCTCTGAATTGCGGCTGAACACGCCAACCGTACCGTCGTCTAGTTTGTGCACCTTATAGATGTCCTTCAGTAAAACGTGAAATGCAGTAAGACGAAATGAATTACCTGAGCTCGCTCTCCGTCGTATTTATACTCGCAAGTGAACTTCTTGTCCTCGAAACGATCGAGCACTTCACCGATGGCCTTTGTCGGCTTCGCCAACATGGGCTTCAGGGGAACTCCGGGCGTGAGCTTACAACGTTCCGGAAGCCTCTCAATCCCAACTTCCAACAGAGCAGGAATAACCAAATCATAGGATGGTAGTTCACTAAAGTAAAAGTTAGAAACAAAGATATGGTGAATCCTAGATCACAGTACCTGTAGACAGACTTGATAATTATGGCAGCTTGTTCCAGCTTTGCGGCAAGCTTCTCCTTGTTCAGGCGCTTGTTCTCTGGTCGACCATAGTGAGTGAATGGCTTAAGGATCAGACGAATTATTTACTGTGCTCTTGGTCTGCAAGTACAGACGCATGCGCCAGAGCAACCAGGACAGTTCGCTCAGCGTTGCCAATCCGCAGCTTGCCCTCTAGCGAGCGAACAATGTACTTCGCTTCTTCGCCCTGGCAGGAAGCAAGGAGTTTAGTGATAATAGACACTTTCTTGTTTTGAGACTATCGCAACAGGTTGTCAGTAAAACCAGTCGTGTTATGAGAAATCAGATGGCTGACAGAATGTCCAGCACTAGTGGCGATCTCTTTCAGATTCTTGAATACGAAGGGGACTGTTAGTGGTTTCGGTTTGAAGAGGGTCTTCTGACTGTTCTTCGAATGCTACAGAAATGATAAGTATCTGGATAACCCACTAGCAGACGACAGTACCATTGCCACCAGACCGAGATCACCATCTCTCTTCAGGTCAGATTTGACGACGGCCAAGCTTCTACCAGTGGATTCCCCTATCGCTTTCAACAACAAGCTCTCACCGATACCCAACTCTATCCCTACGTAATCAGGACAGAGCTATGCCATCTTCGTCAGCTAAGGGGACTGAGTTTATGGCAGGTACTTACGCGATTGATGCAGAGGTAGACGGTCTGCAGAAGTGAAGTCGTGTCGCCTTGAGCTCTCCTCCGGATAACGAGGAGGAGAAATGATGTCAACAGTGACGTCTTTTCTATTCTCTTAGTTGTGGCTTCGATGAGAGCGAACACTTTTGCGAGTGCTGCATAGGGAACACTTCGTTCGGGTGGTGAGCTGTAGTGTAATGAAGGTCACTAGCAAATGCACGTACGGTTCTCCCTCTTTCCAGCCTCCCTTGATATCGACCTCATCGGTCCTTGATAATGCAGCTTCCGCACTGCGTTGTGATCAGAATGGAACGTGGAGACAGTCTGACTGACACATACTTTTCAGTCGCCTCCTCCTCCAGTTCATCTTCACCGTCACTATCAGGGTCTTCCATCGGGACGTCCTCATCACTGGTAGCCGCTGCTTCTGCGTCTCCGTCCTCCTCAGGTATCGCCTTACCCTTACCTTTAGATCCGGACGTAGACGCATTCGTGGCGGTTTGTTTTTGAGGAGGGCGGCGTGAAGATCCGCTTGTCTCGGGCGTATCTTCCTTCTCGGAGTCTGGCGACTTGGATGATGCGTCCGCCATGCTGGTGCTTGGGGCAGGACCTGTTATCAACCATAAGCATTACGCAGCGATGCCAGAGAGGAGGCTCACTTTCGTCGTCCGAGTCCATCACCCTGCGTTTCTTGGCTTTGGGAACATGTTCAGGGCCTAAATTTACGCGTGAATTAGTGATAGCGACTCTTGAGAACCGAGATATGATTACTTGTTGGAGGGGGTGATGGTTTGCGTTTGAGGTGCTCTTATTGTACACGTTAACGTATTGAGCTTGAAGACACGTAAATAACAATACCTGAAGAGTCCATAGAAACATCTCCCCCTGTTTCCTCTTCTTTCTTCGGTACACTCTTCTTCTTCTTCCACATCTCCTCCAATTTCGACTGCTGTGGTGGCGCTGGTTTCGGCATCGTCCAATATTTCCCTGATAACGAAGTTATGATGTTGGGTATGAAAAAATAAACACGCTCTTATCCACCTAGTGTTGACTGTCTTCCCATGTAGATTTTGCGCGTATGAAGGCCAAAGAAAGAGAAAGACCGTATATTGCTACGCGCCGCGACTTGAACGCGTATCGTGGTCGTCACGAACATGCATAGACGCTCGATTTCGTTCCGCACGCGCGTCTGTCACGCGCTTCAGACACGGTTCGTACGGGCCGGACCGAGGACACGACCGCGAGCTCTCACTCTCTGCCGTCACTGACACCTGTGGATATTCATGCACATGTCGTCCACGACAATGTAATGTCCGCAGGCAGGTCACCGGGACCACGTCGCCCAGCCATTAGTTATCTGGTTCTATTCACAGAAGATGATGTCAAGACTATCACTATAGCTTCGTATACGGTATGCTTATTCCTGCACAATTCTCATTGCGCACAAGTTCTCTGGTGAGCCGGAAATACGATACATACAGTAGGTGCACTCCAAGACGTCAAAGGATGTTTATTCAGCGTGAAAGAGACGTAATAGTTTTGTTTGAAGTCATGAACATTCGATTTGGAGACAAGAAGCGCCTATAATCAGACTGGACAGAGTCTAATCGGCAAACTCCGTGCTGTATAGTTACACGACTTGTGGCTTATCTTCCCAGTCTCCTACGACCAGACTCGGCGTCGTACAGCGTGAAGCGCTCCCGCTAAACCACTAAATCACCCCGCCGTCCTCAAGATCTAGCCATGGCCGAGCAAGTGAGTGGTATTATGCGCAATTAGTGAACTGTCCTTATGATTGTGCATTTTATAACGAAATTAGATCGAGAAGGCATACCAGAAGCAGCACCTCTTCCAAAACGCGAAGGCGGTCGGTGCGTGTGATTCAGTCAAAAGGGCTGAACGGGGACTCATTTGGACGGCTTGGATTGTTGATTTTAGGTGGAAAGAAGGTCGCGACCAAGGAGAAGCGGTGGTACAAGGATGTTGGTCTTGGATTCAAGACTCCAGCGGAGGCGGTCAGCGGTACTTACATTGGTATGTCCTGCATGTTTGCTCAACGTGATCGTGGGCCCGGATGGACCGTAGCTAATGCTCATGCTGGTTAGACAAGAAGTGCCCGTTCACCGGTGACGTTTCCATCCGTGGCCGTATCCTGACTGGCCGTATCATCTCGACGAAGATGACCCGCACTGTCATCATCCGACGGGATTACCTTCACTACATCCCTAAGTACAGTGCGTATATGTGACATTAGCCGCATGGTAGTATACTTTCTAACTATGTGCAGACCGGTACGAGAAGCGCCACAAGAACCTGGCAGCACACATATCGCCCGCATTCCGTGCCGATGTTGGTGACGTTGTCACTGTCGGTATGTGACTGCTCTGCTTTGTATCTGTATCTTCACTCATCTTTGCAAAGGTCAATGCCGGCCTCTGTCGAAAACTGTACGATTCAACGTCCTGCGGGTGTCCAAGAGCAAGGCAGCACTCAAGGCTTTCGGCAAGTTCTGAGCTGCGGTTCCTGGAAGGGTGCGGGGTGGCGGGCGCTGAGGCTATGTTTATACTGTTTTCTGACCATGTTGCGCTATGCATGCATCAAAATGACTTTACGGCCATGTAGACGTAACGCGCGTGCCCCCGAAGGTCTCTTCACAGGCGTAAGTATGTAGCGGATTAAGCTCGAGTGACGATCAGCCCTTTTTTGTAGCATCGCGACTCGATGGACTCTAGACGTTCTGCGACGTGTGAATGGCACAAAGTCTCACAGAGTGCTCAGACAATGATCAGACTTTTTTCTGAATTTCGAGAGATGGTCCAAGTTGGATGTATAATCAGAGTAGCCGGCCAGGAGAAGGCCGAGCAAACATCAGCCAACAATGCAATGCGCTTGTTGTGATCACTGAGCTAGCTTGGCGTTTTACCTCGTCGGCTCGTTCATTGCCAGCATCATCATCAACGGCGACGGCGACGACAACCAGAAGTAGTCTCGATTACGACCACCTCGCTGTTTGTGCTGTTCTAATCGTCGCAAGGTCGACCACGCCTGTCACCGCCTAAGCCGCCTCGGAGCACTAGCCAAGCTGGCGCCCACACTCCTCTCTGTGTTCGCCTCCAGGCTCTCGAGGTCACGACCACAGTCCCCTCAGCCAGGTTCCCCTTCAACTTCGCCTCAGGCCCTTCCCATGGGCCAGCCACAGTCAAAAAAGTCGAGGAAGAGTAGTAAAGACAAGGAAAAGGACTCCAACGCGGGATCGGCCACACCTCCTGAACCAAACACCGTCGACAACGGTGATAGCACTCCACAGAGCAGCCTCTCGCGTGCAACTGCACAGCAACTACCGGGTTCCAGTCCTCTCTCTAAATCTACAGACCTCGAGTCGTCGATACAGGTGAACGTCACCGACCCTGATGGCGCTGTGGTGCTCAACGGCAGCGGTCGACCGCCAGATGGTTCACCTTCCTCGAGCTCAAGTGTCTCCCCTAACACTCCTTCCACCGAGCCGGCTGCCTCGAGTTCTCCGTTAGCGTCGTCGGCGTTGGGAAACGGTAACAAACCGGCTCCCCTCGACATACCCCTCACACAGACAATACTCTCCGCCTCAATTTCACCGTCAAACCTGCCCACTCCGGGTTCTACGAACAGCTTCTCGGTAGGAGACGCCAGTTTGCTAGGTAATGGTTTGAAGGACAAGAATCGGATGGTACAACTAGACATCGACGACATGATCCAGCGCCTACTCGACGTTGGTTATACTGGCAAGGTCAGCAAGTCCCTGTGTCTAAAGAACGCGGAGATTACTGCAATATGTCAAGCTGCTCGGGAAGTATTCCTCAGTCAGCCCACTCTCATCGAACTGTCGCCTCCCGTGAAGATAGTCGGCGACGTACACGGGCAGTACTCGGACCTCATCCGCTTGTTCGAGATGTGCGGCTTTCCCCCAGCCTCGAACTACCTCTTCCTCGGCGACTACGTTGACCGAGGAAAGCAAAGCCTGGAGACCATTCTCTTGCTCCTATGCTACAAGATTAAATACCCTGAGAATTTCTTTTTGCTACGAGGGAATCACGAGTGTGCAAACGTGACGAGAGGTGAGCGTCTTCTCATACTGCGCATACATGTCTAATTCCTACGCAGTGTACGGTTTCTATGATGAATGCAAACGACGGTGTAACATCAAGACATGGAAGACCTTCATAGATGTCTTCAACTGTCTACCCATCGCAGCGATTGTAGCTTCGAAGATTTTCTGCGTACATGGCGGTCTATCGCCATCGTTACATCACATGGACGACATCAAACGAATACAACGACCAACTGACGTCCCGGATTACGGGCTATTGAACGACCTTCTTTGGTCGGACCCATCAGATACGGCAGCGGACTGGGAGGATAACGAGCGAGGAGTCAGTTATTGCTTTGGGAAGGCAATTATCAACGACTTCTTGGTGCGCTACGATATGGACTTGATTTGTCGCGCGCATATGGTTGTGGAGGACGGATACGAATTCTGGAATGACCGGACATTGGTCACAGTGTTTAGCGCACCGAACTACTGTGGAGGTACGCGCAGTCCTGTCTTAACAGGAAGGATGTTTGCTCACTCCATTATAGAGTTCGATAACTATGGCGCATGTATGAGGTACGTCTCTTATCACGCTGCAGAATCTGGACCTCGCTGTTAACTGGCACTTCAGCGTCTCGGAAGAACTGCTTTGTGCGTTCGAATTATTGAAGCCTCTGGACGGCCCTGCTTTGCGTAAAGAAATGACGAAAGCAAAGCGGAAGAGGTACGTATATGCCCACACATCTCTCATGTTCCAGCTGACTGCGTGCGACTCACAGCTTGATGGCCACAACGACTTAACCGTCCACACTTATTCTACATGGGGAGTTATACGATTATAGTCATTGGAGGCGATTATCCTTTGTTATTACTCTTGATTAGGTTGCTTGCATGCCCACGGTATAAACTGTACTCGGGCGGTGGTGGTGGCGACGGTCACGACGAGATCGAGGTGTGGACGGTGTCGGTTCTATATTGCAACCTGGTCCGAAGGATACCCTCAGACTTTTTGCCTCACTCCCCTTGCTACCCCCGTATCGTTTGTTTCACATCCATCTTGTCGGCAAATCGCTGGAATTTCGGACATTCCTCTCTGTACACGTTGGCCGTGCATTCATGATTTCATTTCCCTCACTTCCTCGTATCTCGGTCATCACCTTCGTTTCCTCCTGTGGGCATCTGTTTGCTGTTTCCCTCGCTACCTCGTCTCTATTATATTTGTGCTATAGCTACAGTCGTTCGAATCTCATGTTCTCCAGTTCTAATCGGCTCCCACACTGTCTACATCAACTGGGAAGGTAATCTGGCAGAGTCCATGAAAATCTTGCCGTTAACGGCATAGCTATCCCTTCCGGTCGGTCGCAGTACATACTCGACTATCTGCGGATAGATAGTGTGCATGCACTAATCGCATTTGTCTCGCATGCTCTGCATGATCCGGTGGGGCTACTCATCAGCCTAGTGGTGTCCCACAGCCATATCCCAGGCGAGAACACCAAACGCCACAACGATGGATGCAGAACCTAGGAGGCTCCATACAGTTATTGTCTCCGCTGCTCCTCCAAAGGTAATATCGGACATGAAAACAAGAACAATTGTTAACAAGTTACCGACTGAGGTGACAATTGGTCCCCATAAGCCAAGGAGAACCTGTATTAACAGTTAGTCAGTTTGCTAGGCGGTGCATAGTAGACATCTATTCACCATGAGCCCCGCATTGAATATTACACCGCCCAAGCTGATTGCCGCAATGACCGCCACTGTCGTCATATCGGATGGAAGACGAAACTCTTCCACACCCCATATATGCAAGATGGGTATGGGTATCCATAGTAGGAAGAATGTGCAAAGTCCGATGGAAGTCGTGAGTAGATTGGCGTACAAGGCAAACGGAGGAGGGTACACCATCTGCGCCTTGTCATTTGAGGGGTCCTCAGTATCGTCGGCAGAATCCACAATGGGTTCATACGAAGGGTCGATCGGTAGGTTGTCGAGGTCGGTGTCAGGGTCTGAAGGCAATGCCGCATACATCTTGTACATGACTTGATAGATGCCATATATGATGGAAGCGAGGAGTGTAAGGATATCGCCCATCAGGGGGTTAGGAGAGTTTTGTGCGTCCCTGGTCATCTTCTCCTTGACCGGTGTTACACGGCTTCCGCCATATACCACAGCTGCTGCGCCAAGTGTAGCGAGAATGACGGATGCAAGGCGGTGAGGCTCCCAATTGAGATGGAACAACTTCACAGTCAAGATGTAGGCGAAGAAGGCATTTGTGTTCCAGAGTGCGGTCACATCTGACAACCTATAAAAAGCTCATCCTCTTGGTCACAGGACGCTGATATATGAAAACTCACGGAGCAAGCATTACCGCGATGAACCACAGCAGAGCGGGGACGGCCATCGCCATTGCGAGGATTGTTGCTAAACGAAGGAAACCCCATCGTGGAAATGTGTATGCTTTGTCGAAGCGTGTGGGGACGATATGCTGATTCAAAGCATAGAGCAGACCCGCCCAAACTGCGCTTGGCGCTTCCTTCGTGAAAACGGCAAGATAGAGGAAGTGTAGAGGGAACATTATCCAGAAAGAAGAGTGGACAATATAGCTGCAAATTCCTCAATATTATGTTTGAAAAGAAACCGATGATACATACAATATAAAGTAGGGTTGCCTGAACCCGAGATCTGTTTGTACATACTGCTCTCATACATCAGTATGAAGCAACGTTGAGCCCGTCAATCATGCATACCTGTGTAAATTGACTCTCTACCACGAATGCAGATAAGACGAGAATGAACAGGATCACTGCCCACTTCCCGCCGAGGGTACCCCCAGTCGAGCCTTCGTGTGTTACAGGCATTGTGAATGTGTCCGGGGAGCTATTAGAACGTAGAGAAGAGATAGGTTATCGTCTAGGTATCATGAGAAGCAATTTGTATGCCGTGGCACTGAAGTCAAGGGTGGCAGAAAGAAAGAGCTCAGCGCAGACCATGGCAGTGAGCCGGAAACGCACAACCGCACGTGGTCACACGAGACGCCAATATGAACGGACATCGACCCGCAGGTCGCCCGAAGGTTTCCACAGCGACCTCCAGCTTGTGAGTACATCGGCTCACTCATCGTTTCGGACAACATTTAATCTTTCTAGCCAAGTCGTATCGCCATGCTTCGTGCATTCCTGGTCTCCTCGAGACCCATCCTGACTCGCTTCAGGCCGGTCACCATCCCGCAATCCATCCCACACCTACATCATGGAGTCGGTTCATGCGAGACATCAATACCACTCATGGCGAGAGGCATGAAAGTACGGTCGTCTGTGAAGGTCATGTGCAGTGGTTGCCAGGTGGTCAAGAGGAAGGGCAGAATATATATCATCTGTGCCAAAAACCCAAAACACAAGCAGGTGCGCTTCTAATTACACCACAACCCCCTCCGAAGCTCACCTTTTCTCTTGTAGCGGCAAGGATAGCTGGTGGTTGAATGACATCATAGTCCATCTTATCATATACATATGCTCTACCGGGTCCACATCTGGAACTCGTACTGTACACCCTTCTCCTCTTGTATCCCACTCGGCACGTCAAAACCAACCCATGCTCTCAATTCATCATGAGACGCTTTCTTCCACGGCCCGAAATCCTTTGTCAATGTTTCGTCTTGGAAGTCGGGCATGAATACGTCGCATTCCTTGAACGAAGGTGATAAGATGCGCGTCAGGAGGATTCTGTCGACGAATGCCGGTGATGTTGATGATAGGGACAGTGCGTCTTTATAGAGTGAGGCACCGCCAATTACGAAAGCGCGATGTACATGCATCTCGTTCGAGCCCTTTGTAGATATGCCTGCTAGAGCAGAATCCAGGCTGGTATACTGCAGCAGTGGTGCGCCCGGATTTGCAGGATTGGACGTCGATCTGTGTTCTGTTAGCTTGTGAAAGCAAACACCGTTCGATGCTCACGCGTTATAGTTCTCATTGCGACTAATGACAACATTCAGTCGCTTCGGCAATGGTCTAAACTTCGTCGGAATACTCTCCCAAGTATTCCTGCCCATCACAACCGCATTGATGCTGCCCTCCGGCGCGTTCGTGGTAACGCGAGCGAAGTAAGCCATTTCTTGAGGGAGGCGCCATGGAAGGCGTGCGTTGTGACCGATACCATTCGCGAGAGTTGCGGCAACTATGATTGTAAGTCGAGACATGGCGTTAAGATGAAACTTGTCAGCTGCAACTCAGTTGGAGACTTAGTTGGAGGACGAGTGCAAAGAGGACCCCTGACAATTGGGTGAGCNGTTGGAGGACGAGTGCAAAGAGGACCCCTGACAATTGGGTGAGCAGCCTGAGCCTGATCCGGACGCAAAACTGGGTCCTCGGAAGCCTGAGCCTGAGCCTATCCGGACGAAAAATGGGATCCGGGAAGCCTGTAGCCTGGTCCTTCATCCGGACAAGCTCTCAGTTCTCTGATCAAGCCTGATCCCATCCGGTCACTTGTATGGCGCGATGGTTGAGTTGGTGCAGTGTTTTACGTTGCTTCATTAGAAACCGACGAGGGGGGTCGAGTTCGAGTCTTGTTGGAGGTAGTATTTTTTCCGCCTTTTTTTAACGGTCTGACACTTACACATATTCTTCTATGTACTTCTCGGCCGTCGAATTATTGTGATAGTAGTAGCTTCAGACAACAATATGACCCGGGAATCCAGTGCCTATGGTAACATAACCAGTTGCTGTATATCAGGAACTAAATACGGCCAAGTCAATCGCATCAATAGCTGCCGCTATCAAACTCCTCGATAGGGCACGCAGAATCAAGTCTTCGGATGCTGTCGTCGTTTAGAGTTACGGATACCCTCCCACATAACTGCATGTACATATACACGTTCATTCACATAGCTTTACATGTCTATATCGCACAAAATTATCGTGTCCGAACCGCAAACAGCCCCGCGGGAAGCCTGATCTCACCAATCCGGATACATTTGGGCGAAAACGGACCCTGATCCACCATCCGGACGAAAATTTGATTTTGGACCCTATGCCTGGTCCCATCCGGACATTCTTTGGCAAATTTCGAAAATTTTGTCCGGACACAGAACGTGAATCCGGAAATTTTGGGCTCAGGCTTCTCACCCAATTGTCAGGGGTCCTGTGCAAAGTTCAGACGAGCTCTAGCTAGCGCGCCACACAGGCGCTTATTTCCCCATTGAATTCGGGGAAGGAGGGAAAACAACTGAGATTAAGACTAGACTATGTCAGTGGTAACTTTGCTTACGGGACTCAGAGGAATACAGATGAAGAGGTCTTTAACCAGGTGGCGTTGGCATTTTATTACACGTTACAGGGGACTGGTACAAAGTGAGGAATTCTCCAGACGGCAGATATAGTATTTCATAAAAGCAACACTGACAAAACGACAAAGGAACTTGGATTCAAGTGGATGAAGATGACTGGGCATCATGTGAGACCGTGTAGCACACTACGCATGAGGGGAGTCTCTCACGGGGAGGCTTGAAGGCCAATGGAATGTCCATACTGTCCCGAACTATCCAAGTTCCATCCTTTCCTGGTGGAAAGCAGTCATTGGAGAGTGTCACTATGACAGGCTGCCCTTCGTGCTGTGCACCGAAGGTAGCATGGGTCAGGTACATATGTTCGCTCACAGGCAGATTACGTTGTAAGACGATCCCCGTGTTCCCATCATGTAGGAAAAGGTTCGGGAGTCTCAGCCGTGGTATTGCAGCGGTCATAGTCGACCTCGAAGCAAGTGCAAACGAGGAGAGGGCACGCGAATCGTCAATGAGCTCCGCAATGTGGTTTATCATTTCCTGAGGCAAACGCCGTTCGCCAGGGAGAAGTGCTGCTTGTGAGGTGCTCTGGCTCTCAGGACACTCTGTGTCGGCAGGCCTCTCCGAGGTGCTAGAAGAGCGAAGGAGATCATAGAAGAAATCCTCGTCATCACCGGCAGCTAGGTTACCTAGACGCACCATTGCCTCCAGACCAATTGTTGTCCGCTCTGAAGGTGCGCTCGCTGTGAAAAGATCCGGGCAATAAGGGAGCAGATCGGTGTGGATGAACTTCTTATCATCATTCCTGTCGATGCGCACAAGTACGCAGTGAAAGACAGAGAAGACCACGCCAAAGACGACATCGGCCGCATCGGCTTTCCGCATTATCTCCTCGGCAAGTTGTACAATCGCAGCCTTGCGGTTGTCTTTATGAACAAGATGTGTGGCGAGCAAGACACATATGTGTCGACGCGGCCACCACACGCGCTCCTGTGGGCCGCTAGCAAGGTGCACCTCTTGGACTTTATTGCCCTCACTGTCGCTGTCGTGTTCCCCGAAGAACTCCGGGCGAATATGTGATATGGGCAAAAGTGCGAGTGCAGCCAAGTTGAAGGCCACGTAGCGTCCTGACTGCGAGATAGCCTTCGCATCTGGTAATAATGCAAGATCCGAGACTATGTTGATCCAGGCGCACATGCAGATGTGGAAGTAAGTGTTTCGTTCTTGAATGATGACATCTTCTATCACAGGAACTGCATTGAGCGACAGCAACGTGTTGACAGCGCAAGGCGTGCCCTCCTGTACGGAGCTCTGATACTTCTCCAACATACTGTGTTCAACAGACGGCGCAGGAAGAAGATTTGGGTTGAATCTGTACTCGTCCGGAATAATTTGGCCGCACGCAGCTTTCCCATAGATGTTAGAGTCGATGCCCTGGATGAACAGGTCTGTCGGGGGCATATGGTCGAGACGGAACACCGGCGCGCAATTGACGTGGAAGATCAGTCGGTCCAGGTCAATTTCGTACACCCACTCGAAACCGTGCCATGTGAACGGAACACTGGAGATAGTATAATAGTCCTCGATGGTGTCGCAGTCATTGAGCGAGACTTGATGTCCTTCGAGGAGTTCGTCAAAGTCCTTACGCATGCTTTCGAGCCATTTCCAAAACTCTTCTGGATCGGTAGGGACTTCATCAAGAACTGTGGCTCCAAAGCCATCCGGTTGGGACTCGTAATGGTTGTACTCGCTAAAGTACCAGCCTTTGTGCCTGTAGACCTTAAAGCCGGGTGTACCCATCTAGATAGTATGGGTGTGCGTTAGGATTGAGATATGATATACCGGAGATATAATGCGTGTATAAAACTTACACTGGATTTTTGTGTGCAAGTGAACTGAAGATCCTCGTCGCACGCGTACAATGAGGAAGGGGGGACTTAGGATGAATAAGTGAGAGAGAGGAAGGTGAGAGAACGAGAGAACGAGAGAACGACGGTCCACGCGAGCGGAGTGCGGGGAGCGGGGGGCCTTTATAATGCGCTAAATTTCAAACCCAGCGACACTAAGGCCATGAACGGTGCGAGTCTCACTCAATGAGTCCCAAGTAACTCATGATCAAGCCAAAACCTTTGAAAACGATACGCAATTGTCCTGAATACAAAGAGAACATACAAAATGAAGCCATACGCGATACTTGGAGACTTAGACTGAGATATAGACTAGGTATTTGATCCAGTAGAATTCCTCTTGTCTTTCAGCACAAGTTCTTCCTGCGTGAGTGGGCCAGACATCAAAAAACCGGGATGGAAGAAGTTCAGGGCGTAACTGGCGACTATGATCATGGCGCCATCGAAGATGCCTATATATCAGAGATGAATATTTAGTACTACTGTCAGAGCAGGCTATCTCCTTGCTTACTGAAATAGACCTGCGTGCGAACGATCCTCCCTGTCCACCCGTCTCCGAGTTCCGCGGTACGATACACAGAACTGAGACACTATGAGTCACAAAGCACGGCTGGGAGCAGCCATTGGAAGCTCACCGAATGAGAATAAAGAGAGTGCTGATCGCTAGTCCAATAGTCATAAGTTGAAGGCGTGGGGTCCACAGGATAGTGTTGTCAATGGTCGTGCTGCTGCTACTTCCATTGGTTGTGCGTGGGCGCACCGGCCGATCTTTCAGGAAACGAACGTAGAACTCTGTAGCGAGCGAGATGAACACAAGTAATGAAACTGAAGACACGGCGGCATATCAATGAAGGAAGCAAGATACGGAAAGAAATAGGCAGTACACAGTTGAAACACAATTCCCGCCAGCATGATATTCCCGCCCTGTCATTATCCGAGTCAGTTTAAGTCACGCCTCCCCGAGTTATAAACGAGGTCTCACATTGGTCGAAGTTTGCACGTTATTATTAGCACCTGCAGCTATGCCACCTCCTGCGGCTTGAATGATCAGAGCAACGATATCCTGGATAGAAATATCTCAATGTAAGGAGCTGAGAGGATAAACGGAATGGGCTTACGCATGTCAAGAAGACTTTAGAATCTACATTTTATGTCAGACGCATGAAGAGCGGGATACCCGTAGAACGCACATGTACGGGGAGATAACCGACTGTATCTCACTCCCAACCTCTGGGTCATGCGGCCGAATATAATAAATATTGCTGCAAGCAAGGGCGTGGGTGCCAGGATGGTCGCTATAATTCTGTATTCGAGCGATCAAACGACAATTCCCGATTCCAAAAGTCGGGATAAGGATATATACTCACTGCATCATGAAAGGTTGCTGGTCGGGTATATTCAAGCTAGACCACAGCCGGCCACTCCACCCAATAGTCTCGCCGCATCCTGCGAGAACGGCGGTGGGAAGAAGCCACCACATGCGAGACCAAACAGCCTCTATGAGATGTAACGCTGCCATATTGTGAGTGATATATGATGGTAGTTCGGTGGTGTCCTCACCGGTGGATATCCCGAACAGTACGACTAGGGTAATACACACCCACTCCGTTGGCACATAGCTGTAGGGAGAGTTGGGGTCGCTGGTCGAGGCTATGTAAAACGAGATGAGCTCCCTTCACATTCCTTGCGTACATCTACTCACTGGTTGAGTTGTTCGCCGACATGACTGGCAGGAACGAGTACCTCGCTAGAAAGGCAGAGGGAGAAGTTGGGCAGAAAGTCAATCTTTCTCCGAAGCCGTGAGCCTCTTATATTGACAACATATCCCCCTTTGGCGCTGTGGATCGTTGCGACCGGATGCTCTCTGCATCGCTCAAGAAGCTGCCAAGTGTGTGAGGCGCGCGCTCGAACATCCCGAGCAGCCAGGTTTTAGACAGCACATCTGCTGAAGGTCTGCTATGGTCGTAAAAAACATTCCATAAGATTTAGAAGCTTAGCATGATATATATGACTGCATATATACCGCCACAATTTGGTGTAGATTTTTCGGCAATCTGTAACCTTCGAGGTTCGAGGCGTCAAGCACCACCTGCCCTGTCCATTAAGCTCATCGTGCTATGTTGCTGACTAGCCTGCAGGATATAGCTTGTTTCTCCGATTGAGCCGCTTACGAGAAAGACGGTGAGTCTATGTTCGGCAAACACAGAAGCAGACCTGCGACCTGCGCCCATCATCATCATCAGTTACCTGAACGTACATAACGCGATGAGGCCTCATACGCGAAGAACATCTTGAGACTCACTGATGTTGTTAAGAACTGTTATATCCTTTTGAACACGTCTCACGGTACGACCTTCCAAGATCTTTCGGGCCCCTGCTGGCACAGCAAGGTGAACGCGTTGCACTATTGCAGCGCGCCCTGACAGCGTGGTTGACGTGATTAACTCCAGACATTACAAACATGCAGATATCGCACCTCATAAGTCATAACAGCACGTTCCACCGCGCCTGAATATGCGCAGTAAAGCCACGGCAGATGGAAGAATCTCAGTCGCGATGCCACGTCAAGACACGAAAAGTAGTGGCACTGCAAGAGTCTAGTGGTCGATTGAGTGCTGGAAGGTTATGCTTGAGATGCATGATACTGATATTAGATTAGCGATATCATGAAACTTGCATGAAAGCTGATCATCGTGCCAATGTCAAGTTCGACATGCTAGTGACGAGGATCGTGCAGGAGTGCCAGGAGTCGGACCTGGTTCGGATAGATCTCAGATCAAAGGCCGCCGATCATGATTGATGGCGGGATTCTGGCGCTAAAGGTAAGCTGTGACTATTTACGGACTCCGAGCAGTTTGTTTCGAAGAATCGCCACATATGGGGGCATTTTCTCTCGACCCACTGACGACAAGCCTATGGAGTATATTAATGTATTTTATCATATCCATATGCGTCCAAGGGATATATGTAGCATAAAACTGAAGTCCAGAGGATCCCAGCGAGTTGCAATCCAGCACACATGTGGACGAGGAAGCTCAAGTCAAGGATCAAGAGTTGCTCATCGATAAATCCCGCTGCATTAGAACAGCTCGAGCTATCCTGTCGTCCGCTCGATCACATGCGGGCCTGGGCCTGCGGTCCGTGTTCTGAGGCAGCGGGTGGGATAGTTGCGAGCTTCGATGCGTAAACTTTACCGTAATCGCCACCTAACGGGCTATTTTCTTCTCACTAAAGCTGCCTCCGCCATTTTCCACGTCCGCCGGAACGAGTGCAGTCCGGCGCCCCCACGCCCACTGGGACGGATCGCCCATCAAGCGGCCTGGGTGGAAGAAGTTGATCGTGTACGTGGCCAACAAGATCATTGCGCCGTCGCAGATATCTGGATTGACAGTGTTAGTATATCCGTATCGGATGTTGAGTGATAACACGCACTGAAGAGATGCTGGGTGGAGATAATCCGACCAGTCCAGCCGTCCGAGAGTTCGCATGTACGGTATACAGACCTGTAACAGAATATAAAACCCCATATAGGTCAGACACCTCGCGAGACTTTTCAAGGGATTGAGCATACCGAATGAAGAAGAAAGTGCTGCTAAGCCCCAGGCCGAACAGCATTTGCTTGTACTGGTTGGTCAAAGAATGATAGTGGACACTATCGTGATGCTTTGACAACCGGACTGGACGGTCGTAGAGGTATCGCACGATGAACTCGGTAGCGAGAGTCATATAAACAACGATGGCGGCTGCATGTGACAGGTCTGTGAGCTGGATTGACGTGACTATCCCCAAATTGAACGGACTCACCCAACTGGAAGACAATACCACCAAGCATGGTGTTACCTCCCTACATAGTGTGCACGATCAGATTGAGGATTTTTTTTGTGTGGTAGATATGACGTACCGGATCCGCCGACGTGTGGTTACGCGCAGCAGTAGATGCCGACGCACCGCCTACTGCCTGTACGACTAGGGCGATGATATCCTAACATGAGATTTGAGTATAGCTTCTCCATGGAGCAGAAGAGCCAGACGTACACATCCTACGAAGACAATAGCGTCTACGCAACGAGGTCAGGTTTTTGAACAACCCTCGATGTAAGCAAACGTACACCACTTGGGACTCAAACGGCTGTAATGTGGTCCCAACCGTCTAATCAACTCGCCAAGCACAAGGAAGTTCGCGGCGACCATGGGCGTTGGAGCAATTATAGTCGTGGTAATCCTGTCAAATGTGCTCAACAACGTTGTGGCTGAATTAGGCTATCTATAATACGTACTGCATGAGGAACGGCTCCAACAAGTGTGGATTTTTGCTCGACCACAGACGTGCAGACCAGCCAATTATCTCGGAGATGTCGCCTAGTACTATCGTCGGCAGCAAGAACCATAGCCTATACCATATTGCTTGTGCGATGTGGGCAACTACAAGACGATGTGAGCATTGTTTGGACGAATGCAGGAGAGTCGAATGAACGTACTGCAGGAAATGCTAAAGAATATCAGGATGGAGGCGCAGGCACCTGTATTTGGTACATAATTATACGGCAGATATGCCATATGAGTGTACCTCGATTCAACTATATGACGTGAATGGTCAGCCATGACTACAAGAAGAGAATGTTGTTGGACGTACGGGTGACATTTGAAACGGACATTGATGGCAGACTGGAAAGATATCAGATCAAGATATCAACTGCTATAGAGCAGAATTGTGAGAGGAGGACCTCAGGTAAATTCGCTATTCGAATTCAAGGTGCGGGCCTGAACCCGCGGATACGACGGTACTTAAGAGCATTCTGACGACGCAACGATGCAGTACGGACGCTGCGCGCACAGACGCCACAAATCGTGCGTAGCAGGCATGCTGTGAGACACCCTCCACCCCAGCAGGACCAGAACGACGATATGAAGTCCAGCTCTGATGAGAGCAGCGCAAGTGGACGTCAAGACAAGTCAAGAGTGCACGCCAAGCGCGTCTATCTGGCGTCGAGCCTGACCTGCCGCCTGCGCAGATCGCCATCACCGCGCTATGCCTCGTTTGGGACGGACGCGCCGCGCAGCTTCGTTTTTGATCCGCCACCGACGACTTTCAGGCACAGAAGCACGTGAAAGCGCTGGGATCTTAGGATTCAAAGAGATTCAAAGTTGTAGTCGCATTGCAACTTCCGAGTCAAGCAAAAAAACGGTTGCTTACAACAAACATGTATGTCTCCCCGACCGTATCATGCCGTTACACGGCTGAGACCGCCGGCTGCAAACCTCCAGTACCATACATTCAGGATGATCTACGTCCGACAGCTCCGACTCCTGCCACGAAGCAATGAGATCCTACACACCTCCGAGCGATAGTGCAGATGCCAGAAACATGTCATCCTAGTACTGCCACCGGGGAGGTGTCTGCTTGAGTAGTAATATAGCTATCTGAAGCTACTGATCTGCACAGTTCCCACCGCTGCGCACACGACATGCAGCTGCGACAGAGCAAATCTAGATTGAGTCACCGCGGGATGCATGTGCTTGAGCGTAAGGTTGCGCAGCTAGTGGGCAATGTTTGACGGACACAATTAATTAGAGGAACGTGCGACATGATGCGTATTCGTACTGTACTTCGCGCTGCGCGTCGTGGTTGTGGCCTTCAGACTGGACTGCTGCTCACCTCGACCCCTGTGAGCCCCTGTGCCACATTTCCCCGCGGAGCTCTTATAGCCTGTCGATCCCTTGGGCGTGCCTCCGATTTGGAGCAACACTCAATCTGGTTCCGGCCAGATCTGACCTATTTCTGACCAGCATAACCCCTGATTCGACTAGACTACTTCGACGAAACACTCGATCGGGTACGCTGAATATCTATAGTGAATACTTCATGATTGTGGTGGTATGGTATAGCAACAAAACAGAGTACAATCTACGCATACTATATACATGCCCTGATAAATGTCCAGTAGTGAAAGGTCGTCGCGAGTACGTAATGTAAGTCTCTAATAGCAGATTAAGACACAGATTATACGTCAGACTTCACCACTCCTTTCTCAGGGCTCTCGGTGACCGTCTCGAGCGATCTCGAGGGCTGCACTTGTCGGTGATTCCACAGGTTGCCGTTTCCGAGGAGGAAGCCTGGGTGCAGGAAGTTCATTGTGAACGTGGCTAATACGATCATTGCGCCATCGAGCACATCTAACCGGGATGTCAGTTGGCAGAGCGGCATGATGAGTGAATGATACTCACTGAAGTAGACCTGCGTAGAAATAATCCGTCCATCCCAGCCGTCGGCCAGCTCAATTGTACGGTACACAGACCTGACGGAACGTGAGTGACGGGCAATAGATATGCAGAAGATAGTAGTATTTACCGAATGAATATGGTCAGACTGCTGAACGACAAGCTTGCGAGCATCAACTTCGTCTTCTTGTCCAGGTAACGCGGGCCTGACGACTCCTTTGAGGAACCGTTAATTGAACGAACTGGGCGGTCCGACAGATAGCGGAGAACAAATTCCGCTGCCAATGCAACGTAAACCGTGATAGACACTAGCGCACGAAGGGAATAAATATCAAAAGGAAAGGCGTTGGTTAATAAATAACGTACCCATCTGGAACACAATACCGCCCAGCATGATATTGCCACCCTGATTGCGAAACTGTTGAGATACGAGATAGGAATTCATGTGTAATCAATGCTCACCGGGGCGGGGTTCTTGTTCTGGTGAACGGCTCCAGATGCCGAGGCACCACCAACGGCTTGGATTACAAGTGCAATGATGTCCTGGAAAAGAAGAGTTAGTTTCCGCGCGATGTCACACACGAAATACGACCTACACATGAGCAGAAGATGATGGTATCTACATGACAGGTGACAGATCAGTGACCCTATACATTTTGTGAAATTTCGGCAACGTACACCACATGGCGTTCAGCCTACTATACTGTGGCCCCAACCGACGGATGAGCTCCCCCAGGATGACAAAGTTTGCCGCCACGAGTGGTGTAGGAGCGATGATAGTGGTCGTGATCCTATCATGATTGCGGGATGAGTAAAGCGTAGGCGCACACGCGGAAACCGTGCCGGGAACACGTACTGCATGAGGAAGGGGTTGAGGAGCGGGGGATTCTTGCTCGACCATAGCCGAGCAGCCCAGCCCAGCACTTCTGCGATGCAGGCGAGCATCGCGGTGGGGAGCATGAACCATAGTCGGGTGTAGATAGCTTCACCGAGATGGAGGACTGCGTGATATTATTTAATTAGCACGCGACGTTCCGAGAATATTTTGTGGGATGTACGCACGCCCACTTAGCCCGAATAATGCGATAAATATGGCGCACACGTATAGTGTTGGGACGTAGTGATATGGTGAGCCTCCGAAGTGGCCAGGCGCCGGCATAATCTGCTGAGGCACTGAAAGCAAAAACAAAAACTTGTCAGCTGCATAGAACGAGCACCAGACGCATATACGCACCCGTTGCATTGACTCCGGACATGGTAGCAAGAAGTAAGAAGGGGTATCAAAAGAGAGAAGGAACGAGAGACGGGGGAAAGCGTCGGACGAAATGAGATTTTTCGACATTCGGCGAACGGAGGCTATATATGCGTACAAGTTCGGACTGGAGAAATGGCTGGAAAAGGCGTTCCGGTGGGCGGAAAGGTCGTTGTGGGCCAGGGAGATCAATTTTCGCCTTGCGATGGCCTTGCCCTGGTGGATCGGATTGGTTCGCGCAGTCGCTGTCCTCGCTCCTGTGGGAGGCAGTCGGCTTGACCTAAGCACGATTTCGAGCTCTGTCCTTTCGGGCCCCGCCGTCTTCCCTCCAGATTGGGATCGGGCACGCGTTCGCACCTGGGATCTACGTCCGAACGAGCTACCCGCGACTACGTATGCAGAACGGCGAACAAGCACGATGGTACACGCACTAGACAACCATAGGTCAAGTGAGACTACCTCGAACAAATGTTTTACCGCAGATGCACACGACCTCGAAGACGAGATCGTCTCACGCACTGTGATACGCTGCCAAACTCAGTCGAGCTGCCGACAAGCACGCTCAAAATTAACAATGCATATTCGGGTTCGACAGAGACACGGGTCCGTCCCATAGCATCCGCGAGACGATTGCTCGCTGTTCGTTCCAGCGCGTACGTTGCGCACAGAGCACAACCAGCAAGTGCAAAGACAATCCTACTCCTCGACCGACATGACCGGAACGCGCGGCAGCAGTACAACGTCAATCGACGTTGTGATCAATCGACCCGTGTGCAAGGATACCTGCCTTTGTCCTTCTCCAGCTCCGAGGCATTCGACGTGCGAGAGAACTTATCCACAAAAGCGGCCCATGCCCGAGCGCGTTGTCCGCACGCAGTCGCCACAAGAATGTTGCAACCGTCCTCGAGGCCAAAGATGGAAGAGAACAACCACACTAGGATCCACGGGCGTGACTTCCCTGAACAGGCGTACGTGAGACTGTGTGGAAGCGAAGAGGCACGCAGTCGAAGTAAGCGCAGAGAAGCTAGTTTCAAAGCATTTGATTCATACAAATCTTTCACTTGGATGGGAGAGGGGATTATTCATCTGCCCACTCGCGCAATACAGCGTGTCAATCACAATAGCACCTACAAAGTCCTGACCGTGTAAACCCAGAGAAAACGCCCCGCGCAAGACGACATGCACCGACATCAGAACGTCCCAGCTCACGCCCACTTCTTCCACTCGCTGCCCTCCGGCGGCTTCACCTCCACTGGCGCCTTCTTCACCTCGTCCCAATTCGTGCTGAGCGTCGTGCCGCCGCTCTCGGAATAGCTCTTCATCATCGCGCGCCGGGTGTCGTCGTCCGCGTCGGCGAACAGCTTCTGGAAGAACTCGTTCACGGTGGCATCGCCGCCGACGTTCGGATCCTGGTCGCTCGTCACTGCCTTTTCGGACTCGAGGATCTTCTGCGTGATGCCATCCCAGTTCTTCTGCGGCTTCTTCTTTTGGGGCGCCTCGGGCAGCGGTGTCGTGCTCGTGGAGGCGAAACTCGCGAGCGCTGTGCATGATAACGCAGGAGCTCAGTTAATCGGGGTACTTATAGTGTGGGGGAGGGCGGCCACTCACGATCTGGACTGTCTCCCACAATCTGACCCCATCTCCCTGGCGCGAGCTTCACGAAATGGACCTCGACCTTCACCTTGCCGACGGTATAGTCGCTCTTTTCTGTGTCGATCTGTCCCATCAGTGGTTCCAAGGAGAGCACCTTGTCGCCATTCTGGTAGTTGAACTACATTGCCACAACGCGTGGTCAGCTTGGAGATTTCACTGGGTTTAGATACTCGGTTTACTCACAGAGCGCGATTTGAAGACGACGGATATCTGGGACGGATCTACGCCCTTATCGAAAATCTCGAGGGTGAGCTTCTCGTCCGTCTCGTAAAACGCGTGTCTGGTGGTGGCAGACTTGATCATGAGCTAAAAAGGACACGCTCGGTCTGAGTTCGGGAGACGACAATACCTCGGAGTCGTCATGGCGAGCGATGCAGTCTGATGGACGTAGAGTGTGGAGGATACTGAGCAGCACAGTATCTGTGTACGTCGTGGTTGGGATTAAGTACCAGTGGCGAGGCTGAGAGGCTATGAATCTGATAATTGGGTATAACCCGGACACGAATTCGAATCTTCTAGAGGGAGTCACGTGCGGGAAGCGGTCACGTTGCGGGTGCCACGCGAGAAGTGCGGGGTAAGGAACGACGTCATGACAGGTACGCGTCCGAGGTGGGTGGGTTGTCACGATGATTGGCGAGTCTCTGCTGGAATACGTCCTCCAAGTGCACCCATCCAGACCTTAACATTACATATCTCCCTCTCTCGTATAAATACTCAAACCGACCTCCGTCCATCTCTGTCCTCATCCCCATCTTCGTGCTGCCATGTTGACCCAAGAACTCCCCAAAGCGTCGCTGTACTTCTACAAGGATTCGATATGGTCGTCTGTTCGTGAGTGGCGCTTGTCTCTACTTCGTATGATATGAATTGACATGAATATCAGCTCTGCTTGCTATGTACGTTACACGTCCACGATCCTAACGATGCGATATTTGATCGTCGACGATTGAACATAGAGAGGAGAAAGGGTATGGGCCCGATGAGATAGATCTCAAGGAAGTCGACCTCGGTCAGTGTCACGCTTTCTTTGCTGCAAAATGATAAAATGAACGGATGCCTGTCCGTGTATAGCCAAGGGCGAGAACTTCTCCCCATCGTACTTACGCATCAACAACAACGGTACGCGCATCATTACTGCTGTTAGCAGATGCTCATCCGTTGCGCGCAAACAGCCACTGTGCCAACTCTGGTAGTCCCTCTTTCGACTACCCTCGACCGGGAGGTCGAGAGTCGCTACAAGGCTCTCAAAGATACCAAGGTACGTCCTGGACCTACTGCGATAGTGCCAGGCGCGATTTCTTACGATCCCGATGCCATCATCAGTCTATCGTCGAACTTCTCGACAAGTCCCGTTCCCTGCAGTCCCGCACGCACACCACCTCCTCCGCCCCTGCGCCAGCACTGGCACCCGCGACCATCGCCTTCGTCACGGCCTCAAACCGGGTAATCGACCTGCTGCACTCCGACGCAGCCAACCCGAACGAGCTTCTCTTCCTCACCGGGCGCGACGAGCCGAGTTTGAAGCTGCTCTCGCAGAAGATCACGCCGTTCCTCAGCTCCAAGCTCAACTCGCTAGAAACGCTGATCGAGAACAACGAGACGGCGCAGATCAGGGTGTCGGATAAGACGGTGCAGTTCTGGGAGCTGAAGCGCATCGCGACGGCTGCTATTTACGATGTGCTGAAAGATGGGGAGAAGAGCACGGCGGAGTTGGATGCTGGGCAGAAGCTGAAGCGGGACGAGTATTTCAGAGCTGCTCGCGCTGCGTGGACGAACGTCCAGGACGTGTTCGTACAGCTTCACAAGGAGATCATTGGTCCCTATGTACTCGGTAAAGCTCTGCCCTACCCTCATTCGCATTTGTGTCATTGTGTCAAGTCGCTAACTTTTAATTTATATCGCAGGTGACCAGCTGTCCATCGCCGACCTGCACCTCGCGGCCTGGCTCGCACGTATCGCGCTAATCTCCGGCGCATCATCCACCGACGACGGAAACGCCGTCGTACAGCGGATCGAGGCACACATCGGCGGCGGGTTCGCGCTCCCCAAGGACTTCTCGGTGGCTGAGGCACGCCGCCGCGCGGGGCTGCCTGCGACGAACGTGCCTCCCAACGAGCGCCAGTCGCGCTTTGCGGCGTTCTGGGACGCGATCCGGGAGCGGCCCAGTTGGAAGAAGGTGTACGCAGACGGGCTGCATTGAATGGATCAGGTACTGGTTCAAGGATGAAATGGTGGAATGGCTGGCTGGCTAGCTGGGATGGCGGTGGGACCTTGGGGCGCGCGGGGGTCAGGTGCATGCGCTTGGCCGGGATCGAACATCGCTTTCATGACCGCAGCTTAGCATAGTCTTGGCGGCGGAGGTTGTGCCAGGCACGGCATATCGCGAGTAGGGATGATCATCGATAGCACGAACAGCATTCAAATTATGTTATAACCGGGGCGTTGATACATTACAATATAAAGCTTGAAACCGATGTGGGGTAGTTGTGGGATGGCAACCTGTGTCTATCGTTGGTAGTTGCAATGCTGATGCGCCTCTTTCCTCCTGTGCACGACAGATGGGTACCGATGATACCGGCGGATGAATGGGGCTGAGACTTTTGAGAATTTGGGTGGTAGAGCGGGACCCGCTTAGTTGATCGAGCGCCGGCTGTCGTTTTACAGCAGTCGGTTGCGCGCGCTTCCGAGATGTCTTCAAAGCGATTTTTACGACTCCCGTGGCGACGACAAGAGCTCGTCAAAGCAGTCATATTTTCCGTGTAGTTTTCCGAGAGCGAGCACGAGATTGTAGGGTGCATGTGTCGGTCGCAGTATACGGACCGTCGTGCACAGTCGAGCCCAGCGAGATCTGGCGAGAGCGATCCCCCGGCGTACGCGCAGCAGTGCATAAAGCTTTCATGTGCAAGGGCCCATACCCAAGATCGCTTTTCGTGTACCTGAAGAGGGCTCACAGAGATAATAGACACATTGAAGGATCCTAGCATGTTTGTACGGGTGCCTGCGGGTCGTGAGGGCAATGTATGTAGAATATGAGAGGTCAAAAAGGAGGGTTCACAACATCAGATAGAAATTTCTGGGGAATATTCGTGTTGGTCGGCCAGCGCTCGTGAAGGTAACGTTCACAGCCTCCATCACTCTCCTTAGCTTTCAATCACCTTCTTTCAGTCGCCTCCCGCTCTTGTCCTCCTCCTCCTTCCTTCTCTAATCTTTCAGCATTCTCCTGGCTCGAGGTGTTCATCGTGCTTCGCCCGTCGCTGCGTTGTGACCACAACAACAACCAGCCGGTCCTCCAGCACAACCACCGCCCTTCTTCCTCGACCTGGCCATGTCCCTTAGCCCGGATCCTTACGCACCCACTAACCCACCACCCACTGTGCAGGTCGACGACTACGATGAGGGCACGTTCGCAGACCCCGAGTCGTCACTGACGGCCGACCGCGGGCTCGCGAACCGCACCCCGTTCTTCGCGTCCTCCTCGTCATCCTCGACAGAGTTGAACTCGCTGCGCGCAGAGCGGCCCTCCACGCGGCCGCTGCTCTACCCGGCGACGCTCAACCACTCCGTGCCGTCCGTATGTTCCACGGCGTCCGCCACCCCCGTGCCCTCGCGCACCGCGTCACCGCTCTACACCCAGGACGACTGTGCATCGTCGTGCTCTTCCGATAGCGAGGACAGCGAGCTGGAATCGGCCCTCCTGCATGATGTACAACGCCGGCGGTACTCGTTGACCGAGACCCCCAGATGGTGGACGACCGGGCCTCCCAGACGACGGAGACGAGGGCTCTCGTGGTTGGGGACGACCAGATGGGCGTTTCGAAGATTTGTCCTGCCATTCATTCCAAAGACGCCATTGACTATAGTACGTTTGCTCGCCCTCTCCCCCTCTTCAAAACGTTGCTCACACCGATGTCTGCTAGATATTCACGCTGCTGCTCCTAACTGCTTTCGGCATCTCATTAACATATCTTATAATATACCTCTGCAACCCCGATAAGGAACCGCTACCCTGGCGCGGATACTGCACAATACCCAACTACTCCACGGAACCACCCCCGTCATTCCTTGGAGCGTATGCTTCGTTTCCTCTTCTGCCCCCAGAGAACTTTACGCCTGCTTCGTTCCCACCGGACAACTTGGACACACTGTCTCCAGCCGGCATCTTTCTCGGTGTGTTCAGTATGGACACGGGATTCGAGCGGAGGTCCTTAATTCGTTCGACTTACGCGAGCCATCCTAGAAGCAGAAACGGAGCAGGAGAAGGAGATGGCGGCATCGGGACGTCGCGGACTGTCGTACGGTTCATAATGGGAAAACCCCGGAAGGACTGGGAGCGTAGGGTACAACTAGAGATGGAAAGTGCGTACGCTTTGATAGATTGTGTCCTTCCATCTACTCACCTTTGACACCTCCGTCCATGCAGCCTACAACGATATCGTGATTTTGCCTATTCGGGAGAACATGAACGACGGGAAGAGTTACAGCTTCTTCCAATGGGCTTCTACTGGCGCTTGGGTGCCACCATTATATTTTGATCACTTCGAAAACGTTCCTCAGAATCTGTCGTACGCAAACCTTACTACCCCGGCACCCCTTCTCGCTCAACACGATCCCATACACGCCCGGCAAGACGCCGCGACGGGCAACCCCAAGCCGTGGGTCCGCCCTGACTTTATTATCAAGGCGGACGACGACTCCTTCATCATGCTCGCAGAGCTTGAGGCACGCCTCCGAGTGGAATTGCACGGAGGTCCTCTTCCTCGCCATTACCATCGTCCACCTGAGCTCATTGCCCCTCCAGCGGACCCGAGCCAAGCGACCGTGTACCACCCGCCAAACAACGACCCCCTCATCTACTGGGGCTATCTCGTCAAAAACCGGTTCATGGCTGGAGAGCTGTACGCTTTGAGCCATAGCCTTGTTGATTGGGTGGCGCATGATCCTGGCGTCAAGGAGAACGTTCGAGGGGCGGAGGATCAGGTCACTTCCAAATGGATGAAATGGCATCCGCGTTCGGAAGATGTGCGATGGGTGAGGGAACGTTGCTGGATATACGACCATCCCAAAGCGGGCACCGTGTAAGTTCACGCTAGGTCATCTCGGACCGTGATTGCGCGAGACTCATGTCGTACTTTCAGATACTCTCGTGGATTTTTGTTCCCTTCGGAAGCCAAACGCGTACAAAAGGACATCATATGGGACATTGAGCGATGGAAGAAAGCAGCAGCCATGACGACGTCGGTAGTACGCGCACCAACCGATTCGGACGCACAGATCACAGTGTTTGGTCCCCATGGAGAGACACCAGCTCCATGGGTATTATCATCTGTTACAACATTCCAAGTGCGGTACTCGCCGCCTGTTAGCGGGTTGTCTCTTGATCACAGCATTGAGGCCCTCGTCGAAGGCTCGGAGATGTCTAAGCTCACCAAACGTATGTGCCTTTCAAGCTGGTTTTCTGTAATCGTCTCTTATAATTCTTATAGGCAACGCCACATTAGCGGACAACGCATGGCGGACGCGCGAAGGCAGGATCAAGCGGTACGACGGCAAACGAGTAGGCGGTACAGTCGTCGTCCACTCGATAAAGAAGCACATGTGGTTCTTGGAAGCCGCAGCTGCGATGCTGGAGGGCGATGACTATACGGAAGCCGAGTTGCTCGACGCGATGTCATCGGAACCAAGTGGAATTTATGCTCCTCGTATTTCTGGCAGCGGACGTCCCATACAATAACCCCGTGCTCTTTGATGCTCTTTGACTCTCTTTCGACTGCTCATGTACTTGCTTTTTGCATCCCTTTCGCTTTGACGGCCGACGGCGTATCTGCCGTTCAGTGCGCGCACCGCTGCGGCCCCGTAGACGACTTGGGGGTATGTCTACACCTTCGCACCCTTATATTCGCAGCCAGCGGACTTTTTGTATATCTATCTAAACCGTTTAGGATTTTTGTGTTCCCGCACGCGTTGAAAACTCCACAATCTCATTCAATGACCAACACAAGTTGCAGTAATTACAGTGAATGGACTGCGCAGTTGAGGATCAACGCAAAGAACTTCAGGTACGCGGGAGGGGGTCAATTGTTAATTATGGGCGTCTATTGGAGGCGCCTTGTGGAACACCAACGATTTTTGAGCGGAAGCTTTGGGCTGTCCAACGCCGTTGACCAGCTTCTCATGCCACCGTAGTCTCCGAACACATGGGCGACGACGCCTTTCGCAAGGCAGTAACAGTACAGCACTCATGGCCTCGCTGGAACTCAACACTCTGCGTCCTGAGCACCGCTATGCCGAACCAATAGCTCACGATTACTTCAATGTCCCTTCGCCCAGGGCGACCTTCGACGAGGATCCTAACGAGGACGATATCTATCGCGGACCTCGGTCGCCCTCCAGAGAGTCCCGTCGTGCCGAATCTGTATCATCTTCGAGCTCGTCGACGTCGTCGAGCTCTAGCTCCAGCTCTGTTTTTGGCGGTAGGCTTGGAGCGATCTCCACGCTGGTCGAGCATGCCATCACTCGCTGGGCACGAGCGAGAGACTCCACGGACTCCCTTTCGACCACCTCCTCGTCGACCACTACCGCATCTTCTATCGTTACGGTATCTAGATCCTATCTCTCCCGCCGACGCAGACGGAGGACCAGCCTGGCGGACGTTCACAATGCGAAGTCGGAGAGAGAGGTCGCCGCTCGGCTGCGGGCTCGTGAAGAGGCGAGACAGATCCCTCGCGAGTTTGTCCTCTACTCCCCGCTCGCGAGCTCCTCGGAACGCCCCAGCCCCCGCCACGCCGAAACGCACGACGACCAGCCCGGCGTCCTGCGCACGACCTCGCTGTCGCTCATCCTCAGCGAGCTCAGTGTCTCGCTCAAGGCGAACAACCGCACACGGCGGGCGCACGACCTCGCGCGGGGCACCATAAGTGTCCCGCAGTCTCGTGCGTCGCCAGTGGGCAGCAATGCGGTGACGCCTTCCCTGCCGCATCAGGATTATATGCTCCCTGAAGAGCTGTTTCCGGGGGATGCGACGCCTCCGGACGAGGCTCGTGTTCGCAAGCGAGGACGGAAGGGCAAGCAGCGCGCTACTCCGGAACTCGCAAATGCGCTGCCTCGCGTGTCCCGCACGCCGTCAGGCAGCGACATGGATAAGGCGTGGTGGCTGGATGTCTCTAGCCCCAGTTGGGAAGACATGCGTGCTATCGGGAAGGTAGGCCTATTGCTATACGTTTTCAAACGACGGACGGATATTGACTTTCATCTTATCCAGTTGCTGCACTTGCATCCGCTCACTCTGGAGGATATCTTGCAGCAAGATCCGCGAGAGAAGTTGGAGCTGTTTCCGAAATTAGGTTACTACTTTGTGGTCTTCAGAGCGATCGAAAGCCAGAAGACCCGCGAAAAGCGCCGCCTCATGTCCACTATCAGCACCACGGACACACATCCAGGCCTCTTTGATGAAGGCATTGTTGGTGAAGTTAATGTATATCTCGTTGTCTTCCGGGAAGGCATCTGTTCTGTTCGTCGTCTTTTACTTTATCCATAATCTCGCGTAAAACTGACCTATCGCATCAGTTTCATTTCTCAGACATCTCCGGTGCGTTGCTTCATTGAGCTGGGTCCCGAATCTGTCGTTTACGTCCTATGCAGAACACACCGATGCTGTTCGGAGCAAGGTCTTAATGTACGCCGAGTCTGGACCTGTTACGATGTCTTCAGGTATGTCCATCAGTCGACAGAGCTCAGCCGTGTAGCTAATTTTTCTCTAGATTGGATTGCCCACGGCGTTATGGATTCAATCGTCGACTCTTTCTTTCCATTCCTTGACGGGATAGAGAAGGAGGTAATGAGTATCGAAGAGCTAGTCTTCACAGACGACCAGAATTTGGATCTTTCTCTCGTGAAGAACCGAGCATCTTCAGCACGCTCGTCGGGATCGGACACCGCCGTTTCCAGCAATACCCAAGAAACGCAGTTCGCAGATACCCTCAATGAAAAGATAGAGCCGCGCAGCCCCCTTCGAACGCACTTCTCAGTGCCTAATCGACCTCTCTTCTCCCTCCGCCGAGCCAGGCAGTTCTTCCGCAGGTTACAAGTAACGCTATCTCAGGTCAACGTGAAAGTCAAACGCTCGTCACAGACTCCCGTCAATGCAACCACTATCCAGCGTGTCGCTCACATGCGGCGGCTAGTGACTTCCCTCACGAGAGTCCTAGCGACGAAGTCTGAAGTGGTAGCCTCCGTCAAGAAAAGACTGCTCATGACTGGCGAGTCCGGCCTAGGAAACGGAACTGTGGACGACCATGACGTTTTCGTCTATATGGGGGACGTCCAAGGTAGTTCATTTTTGCTTGAAATCCTTCATACGCTAATCCATAATCCTACTATCCACAGACCACATCCTTACTCTCCAGCAGTCTCTTGCGCATTATGAGCGTATGCTCAGTCAATCACATCCCACGTACATGACACATCTCAGGCTGTCAGCATCCAAGGCGAAGTCGGGGAGTGATAAGGCGATCGTAATACTTTCGATCATCAGTATGGCAATACTGTCCGTACAGTCCGTGATCGGTGCGTCTTATGTTGCTGTATATGATCGCGATGCTGAACGATAGGAACAGGATTCCATTCGATGAACATACACGTACCGCACAATTCCCTCGGCACCGATCGCTACAACGTCTTTGCGATTGTGCTCGCGATCAGTCTTCTCGTGCTCATACTGTATGGCTCGATAGTGCGCTGGTGGTGGGTCACGGCAAACAAAAAACGGCAGAGGTGGTGAGCCAAGACTTCACGGATCGCTTATCATCATACTCTTCCCCCTTGACCCGCTAGCTTTCTCGTGTTCTTGTTAATCGATGATACCCACCGCGTTCGGCCCGGGCAGCGATATCTCGCATGTTCGCTCCAGCCAGTATATCCGCCATATTGAATACCAGACTATATACATCTATAGGAGTATCATCACAATATTATCACATAGTAATATGTACAAACAGCTTTAGACAGCGAGTGGTGAGATGGATAGCACTTGCGATTCGAATAGTAATTGATAGCAATGGGGTATATGGCAGTGAGTGAACGTGCTGCTTAGCAGTCATGAGTTTCACGCTTTTTGTCGCATAGTTGAACAACATGTTTGGTTTCTTCCAGAACAGCGAGAACTGTAGTTGGCGGTTGTGGCGTATAAGCATAGTAAACGGGACTTAAATGGACGGATACACGCACCTGCATCTTTGTACCGAGATTCAAGTTGTTCCAGGGAATCCGTGATCGTCATAACCTTGTGTTGCTGCAGCGCAAGAGCGGTGTGCTCGTGCTTGAGCTCGTCAGTGTCGAGGCCCAGCCTCTCGGCAGCCTTGACCACGTCCTGGCACACTATACGCATCATCGCGACTTCATCGTGATACTGCGCGCGGTTCTGCTCGAGCTCATACGCTACACGACCAGACGCTCATCAGCTTGTGCGAACAACGCGTCTTGAGCTAAAAATTGCGTACCTGCCACTTCAGCCTCGTTGGACACCTTGATGAATTTGGACGTCTGTTCCGTCCAATCGCGATCCATCGCCCATGTAACGGATTTAGCCTGGCTCGCGAGACTGTGCATGCTCCCCTTGCGCTTCAGGCTGCTCCGCCGGTGCAGGAGCGGATGCTGCGCGACTACGTCCTCGTGCTCGTGCTCGCCGGGCTTCTCGTGTATCGTCTCAAGCGGCATGCCTGTCGTTGGTGCCACTGCAGCGCCATCACGATCCTGACCGCCGGCATCTTGAGGTACATCGACGAGGGTGCTGCCTGGGCTGGGGACTTTGGGTGGCTCCTGCTCCGGAAGGACCTTGGCGGTTTCAAGGCCAGCAGGCGGTGAGGCAGTGAGCGGACCCTTAGCGAAAACTGCCTGCTCCGCCTCGTGGTTGTAGTCGTGGTCGTGGTCGTGGCGGTGGGGCTCGTCCTCGTGGTGCCCCCGCGGACGGTAAGGAATGGGTATAGGATCTGGAGACTGCATCAGTGCACGCCGAGTCTCCTCCAGACGAGAGGTGACTGAACGATGGGTATGGGCACTGGGTCTCTCGCGGTAGGGTATCGGCTTGGGAGGAGGGTCTGCCTGGCGGACGACGGCTGGGATCGCAGACACCTTGCCTAAACGCATGTACGCCTCGACGCGCGAGATCTGATCTTTGCTTCCGTGCTTCGCGAGATAGTAGCGAATCTCGGATGCTGGGTCGACAAGGGTTGGGGTCGACGATGCGGAGGGCCGCTTGGGCACACGGTCGGGGGCACCACTGGGACGCTTACCAGGAGAAGAGGTGGTACGAGTGGATGAGGAGCGAACAATGTCAGCCTTGGCAGGCTTGCTCGCAGGAGTGGATCGAAGAGAGACGTTGCGAGAGAGTGGCTTCAAATCCTCGGCGGTCAGCGCGGTGCGAGTGGCTACGACTGCGACACCGCGCGAGACGTGTTTTGTGGATGGGACAGGGTGACCCGTCGTCGGGGGGACTCCAAGAGGACCACACATGCTGCAGCAGGAGAAGGCAGCAGGGGGCGGACTCGACGACTGGTACTTGAGCCACCTCTCCATCTCTCGTAACCTGAAATCGGGGGGCGCGTAGAGTGTGAGCATCTGTCCAGTATGCTTCTCCGCAATCGACGCGCGAGCGAGTCGTTCGCACTTGCGAATCATGCGCTCCTTGAGACGACGGATGTCTTTGATACGGTCCCAAGAAGCAGCACTGCCCTTCTTGAGTTCTACCAGCTCTGCCGATAGCAATTTGCCATAGAGAATAGAGGTCTTCGCAGGTAACAGCACCTGTTATCACGCTTGAGACCAGCATATCGCGCGTAGTACTAGAGATGAACGCACCTTGAGCTCATTGGGGGTGTCCTTGCACTGCAAGAAACGTCTGTCCCCCGTCGTACCGTCTGTAGGTTCCAGCTGACCTCTGACGGGACTCTGCTCGAAGTAGTTCAAGGTCTGGGAGTGAGATTTGTGGGCATCCATAGCGAGAACCTGTCCCCCCTAGTACTGCAATCGATGAGGGGGTGAGTCAGAAGGTCAGTGCGCATGAAGGAGTTATAAACGAGCCACGAGCTGTTTAGGCCGAGGGTGAAAACCAACTTTTGGACGTCAATCATTGCCATGATCAGGGCGCATTACCGGAGAAGCAGACCGGTTCACACGTGTCAATAGAGATTGTTTTGGTGAGGCATCGTCGGAGCATACTTGCCAGATGGGTAGAGCTCAGCACTGCTCGTGTACATGCCATAAGGCTTGCGGAAATGCGATGAATTTGCGGATGAGCATGGCTGGAAATGAGGCAGACTCGACGGACGGACGAGTCTCTAACGAGTTCGGTTCGATTTGGCGGTGTTCAAGCGTCTATCGGGCAACAATCAAACTGTAGCCGAGCCTTGAGTTTGCCTACAATGTAGCACAATGCCAATAGCAGCAGCAGAGGAAATGTAGGTGGTCGCAAAGCTCACTGTATGTTTATTTCTGCTGCCTGGTGCCGACGTTGTAATGGTTGTCTGCTGAAAGCGCAAGTGAGATCGAAGAGGCGATCAAAGTGATCAAAGAGCATTGCCGCTTCAGCTCAATAGCCGGTAATCACACCTCTTCCACAACCCCCGCACTGCTCTCAGTACTCCTTGGCCGGCGGCCTTTCTGCGGTCCTTCATCTCGCTTGCGTTCTCTTTCTTCAGGTCGAATGTCTGCTGCTCTCGCTCGTTACGAGTCTTTCTTGGTCGACAATGTCTCTACCATATCTACCGTCGAGTCCTCTTTGAGATCTGTCACTTGGATTCTGCCGGGCAGGTTCAAGGATGCGGAGCTGGCCTCGGAAGCTCGTCAGTTGTTTCGTTGTCTGTGGCATGTATAATATTGACCTTCAATACACACTTTCGTTGTCATGCTTGCAGTCTCGGCTCTACTGAACGTCATGAGCATATACCATGATACCTTACTCGCCAAGGTTATAAAGTCAGATCCCAAATACAAGCCCCTCATTCCGGCTTCACCGCACACGCGTTACACTCGTGCTTGGTCTGAGAAAGACTCTCGGTACAAGTGGGCAGCCCGATTGCTCGAGGTCGTCAAGTTCGTCGAGTTGCTGGTCGAGATGGGTTTACGTAGGACGGTCTCAAACAAGTCAAGGTGGAGAGGTATCGTCCTCATCGAAGCTCTGAAGTACGACGCTATTATAAGTTCGACGCTTTGTCTCTTGAACTGATGATCTGTTTGCAGAGCTCTGCTGCGTATGCTCCTATTGCGTATCACACGACGGCCATTGCTTTCTCCACCTATCCCAGAGCGGGATTTCGACCCATCTCTTCTGCCTCCAGCATCTGACACCTCTTCGCCTACTCTGGCCCCATCCTCTCCCCCGTCGTCCATACCGTCTACTCCGGAGCACCTCAGGAACAACCATGTTGCTCTGCCTCCTCACTCATTACTTGTCCCTCCGCCACCCACGCAATCTCCTTTGCCAGTCGAAGACTATCTCCTTCCCAAGGCACTCACTACTTCCTCTGTAAAAGCCCCGACTGCGCTCGTGAAGAGGTTATCGTCACCCAAAGATTGGCTCGCTGAACTCATTCACACTCTACGGCCGCTTATATACGGTAAGATTCACAAATCTGGGCTAGAGTAAAACTAACTCACCACTTTGGCAGCTATCATGCTCTCGTCTGATCAGGAGACTAACAGACCTTTGGTGGTTGCTTTAGTGCTTGAATTCGTGGCAAGGCATCTTCGCCGTATCCCCCCTCCGTCTGCGTCGTTAGAGCGCTCCGAATATGCTCGCCGTGACAGAGACATGCTCTGGTACCTGGTCCGGGGCTCGATCTGGAAGGAATGGACCAGGTGCGTCTTACTTTCGCTACTGGAGATCGACACTGACCCCTTTTATAACAGACCGAAGATTGAGGGTCTTGCAGATCGCGCTGTGAACATGCCAATAATCGGTGTTCTAGGAGCGGTTGTGAAGGATTGGATCCCTCTGATTGATGATTATTACTATTGTATGCATCTCTCTGTCTCCTCTGATACCTGGCTAACCAGCTCGTTTTACAGATACTGCCCCATAATTCACTCTCGTGCTCGCTTACCTACTGTTGTGTACCTACTGCTGTATTCGGATTTCGCCTATGCCTATCGATAGACGGATCGGCCCCGAGTGGCAATCCGTGTGTTGACCGTCGTGTCTTGAGGCATCCCGCATCTTTACGTCCTCCATGCTCGGAAGTGACAGTCCGACTTCAGTACCCTGTTTCTATCCACACTGTATCAGATAGATGATCACACGTGAACATCCTGGGAACACAAAAGGACAGAAGAGCGTGGCACGGCCCGCCGCTGTTATCGCTGCTACTTCTTCTCGACAATCATGAGCCTTCCTCCTCCAACGGTGCGTCGTATTGTGACAGCACACAACGAAGCGGGGATAGCCGTAGTGAAGAGCGATGAAGCGTTCAAAGTACAGGTACGGTTTCCGTAGTGTCTAGCTGCTGATGGATATGCGTCGTTAAAGGTGATACAGGCGGTTGATGGTTTTCCAGGAGTATCTGTAGGCAAAATATGGGTCACCAATTCCGTGCCGACGACAGACAACAACGATGAGTACGATCAATATCTCGCAGTGGATGCAGTAGACGTCGTGCTCACATTTCATGGAACAGGGCAGAAGGCGCGTTCCGCCCGATTACTGGAGACCTAGGAATTGCTCAAAAAGGCGCAACTGCATGCATGGTCACAGCAATAGAGCCTGGTGCAAAGGCGTTTTTCGTGAGACATTCAACAACCTCCTCAGAGGCTTAACACTGAATGTGATACAGCATCGCACGGCTTCCCTAGATCATAACATCTTAAGTGAGCTCTTGCGCAGATATCAAGACCGTTGCCGTCACTAATCCTTATTCTCGTGCGTTCGAAGTCAGCGGGAAGCTGATCCTCATGATGGAAGACGGGACGGAAGTCCTACTAGAGGAACCAGGAAGCATAGTGATACAGCGGGGCACTATGCACGGCTGGCGAAATCCAGGCCCTGACTGGGTTCATTGGGTATGCGTAACCGTTGACGCAGATCCCGCCGTCATTCAGGGAAAGCCGCTCCCACTAGAGGTCAGGCCCGAGTAGTTGAGAAATACATGTATCATGAATAACATGCTGTATCCAATGACATATTATAACCTGTCATCGATCTGTGTGATCCATCACTGCAGATTGACAAACAATCCTCCATCCACCAGCAGAGATGCGCCAGTCACGTATTTTGCGAGATCACTTGCGAGGAAAACAACTGGTCCTGCGATATCGTCGGGGGCTAAAGTGGAGGAGTCCGTCAACATACGATTTGCCTCTACGTCTGTGTACGCACCACCCAACCGTCCCAGACACGTTCTCTTGATCATATTTTCCCTCTTCGTCGGGTCTGAAAGGTCCTCCTTGTTAATATCCGTGGCTATCGTTCCAGGCAGGATGGCGTTTGCACGTATATTATACTTGCCAAGCGCGACTGCACAGCTCTGCATCAAGGACAAGATGCCCGCCTTGGTAGGAGTGTAGTGGCTGCAGGACGGTGTTTGTCGTGTCAGACTAGACACCGCTGTAGGTATGCATTGATCGCATACCACTGCAGTTCACCCCCAACCAGCGCTGAGATGGACGATATGCCAATAATCGATCCGCCTTGTGGGGTCTGCGCCTTCATTTGATTGGCGACAGCTGTATTGAATGTGGTGAGCTGCACAATTTACACATAACCCGGAGGCAAAGAGGGATACCTTGCGTGATGTAGAACGCGCCATCCAGGTTGACTTGCCGAGTCCTTTCCCATGTCGCGTGGGGCATGGTCAAGAACTCGGCGAAGGGACAAATCCCAGCATTGCTGACAAGAACATCTATCGCGCTGGGTCAGAATAATAGACTCCCCGATACCGGCTCGTTTACCTATGCGCCCGAAGGTGTCTACACCAGCTTTGACGATCTATGTGATCCTGTTGTCAGTGGCGTAGTCATTGACATGGAAAGCTATCCGAAACCTTCGCTGCGGTTTCGGGATTTCCGATATCGCCATGGACAGCAATGGTTTTAGCATGAGGGTAAGTGCTCTCTATCTCTTCTTTCAGAGAAAGAACCTCTCCCTCCGTAGAAGCGTCTCCGAGATAGTGCAAGATGAGTCCAGATGCACCGTGTTTTGCGCTCTCCAGTGCACAAGCTCTGCCTATACCTCTAGAAGATCCTGTGATACACACGACCTTCCCAGAGAGGAGAGACATGTTTTCTTGGGCCGAAGCAGCGCGCGAGCAAGAGCTGAAATTTGATGCCTTGCTCCTCGTCAATCTTATAGCTTTCTATCGGAATGCATTTTCTTCTTACATGGCGGTTGAAGAGATTAGACAACGAGCTTATTGGCGTATATAGTCGAGGAGCAGCCACGGTCCGCGGCCCGCCCGCTCTAGGTTTGGACCATCAGGAAGGAGTAGGAAGGTCACCTGGGGACGATGCATGGTTCAGAAGTCATGGGAGGTGTAAAAAGCCCTCAACAGCGTCACACTCTTTGGACGCTATCGGGACGGCGACATTGCCGGAGTGAGGGCTGATGCCCAGGAATACGACTTATAAACCAGCAGAATGATATGTCCTAGTCTATCACCCAACCTTCGTTGAGACTCCAACATGCCATCTGCAAAGATGTAGGTCATCAGTCATCTGTCTTGAGAACGGGTCGAACCTAATCAATTCGTTGCTTACAGCTTCTACGACTCTGATGCTGACCTTGACATTCTCAAGGACAAGACAATTGTGTTTCTGGGGTGCGGCATTTCTGTGGTTTGCATGAATGTTGTGTTCATCGAAGATGTAGCTTCGGAAACCAAGGCGCTGCTCAAGCGCAGAACCTTCGGGATACTGGGATACCGAATGAGCGTATCATTGTCGCAAACCGCGTCGACTCCTACGCCGAGGATGCGAAGTCCAAAGGATTTACTGTGGAGCATGATTTCGGCAAAGCTGCTGAAGTCGCTGACAGTAGGCGACATCTCCCTGGCTCGAGTTCAACAGGCTAATGTAATCCGTACCAGTCTTGTTCGTGTTGATTCCCGACCAGGTTCAGCCTCGTGTGTTCAATGAGCAGTTCTCTGCCAAGCTGCCCGAGAACGCGACAATCGTTGTCGCCAGTGGATACAACGTATTCTTCAAGTTGCTAGAATTCAAGCCTAGCCAAAACGTGGTCATGGTTGCACCAAGGTCAGTTCAGCGTTCTCAGACAACAAATGAACTTACCTCTACCTCCAGGATGATTGGATCTTCAGTTCGCAGCCTGTACACAAAGGGAAAGGGCTTCCCATGTTTTGTCTCTGTCGAACAAGACGGCACTGGTAACGGATTGGCGATTGCGCTTGCACTGTCTCGGGCAATCGGCGCAACTAAAGCAGGTGCTATTGCCTCCTCTGTCAGGGAGGAGGTAGCTATGGACCTGTTCGCTGAGCAAGCACTCTGGCCGAACATCATCGTATTATTCAAGTACAAGACGCACTTATTTGGAATGGCATCGAGACTAACATGCGTTTTCAGGGAGGCCTTCAGTGTTTTGAAGGAAGCGGGCTGCTCCGACGAGGCCCTGTGTTACGAAATGTGCGTGGAAAGCTTTTCGTCTGTGATAGTACTGTGACACGGTCATGATGCGCAGGTGGATGTCCAAAGAACCGGCAGAGATATTTGAGCGAGCTGCGGAAGAAGGGTTCATAGAACAGGTTTGTTTTCCATCCAAATCTCCGTGTATGTGCCAATGTTGACAACATAACGAAGCTCAAGCACCATTCAACGGTCTCACAATATGGACAGCTGAACGGTGCTCTTCAGATCGATGGGTCGGCCATTCGCTCGCACTTCAAAGACATCTTGTACAACCAAGTCCTGAACGGCAAGTTCTGCAAGGAGTTTAGCGGAATTGAACAAGACCTGGAAACAGAAGGCAACACGAACCCGTTGAACCGCCTGTATGCAGAACACGCAAAGAGTGAGCTTGCTGAGGCAGAGGCTCGAGTGCGGGCGCGTTTGGCCGGTTTGCTACAATGAAACAACAGCGAAAGCCAGATGTTAGCATAGACTTTATATTTGTATACCTATACGTGTCAATGGAAAGCAAGTACTCAAGTCCTCATCGTGTCAAAGCTGCGGATAGATGATAGTTGACATCTGTAATGCCAGTTTTCCGGATTGATGGCAAATAACAGGGCAGTTCTCTCTTTAGGCACAGAACAGACCGGATGCGGCAGTTCTGTAGGGAAAAGTCACGTTTTGATGGGGATTATGGCCACATGAATGTTTGCTGTTGTTTATCAGCCCGCAAGCGTTCTCTTTGCCACCCTTCACCCAACTTCGACCCCAGCGGCAGCAAACATACATAGCGTTGAGGATCTCTCCTATGTCTTCTCCTTTGAACGGAAAAATGGACGTCGACATTGTGGCATCTCCAGACAGAAGATCAAAGTCGTTCGTTTTGCATCTTTGTTACTCGCATCTACGCTGACACTGCTCTTTGCCCAGGTCTCGCAATCAATCCACAGAGACTCACAGAACGCGTCGCTCTCACCGCTCCAGATCCAGAGACAGGGAGCGCGACAGAGACAGGAGAGATAGACGCAGGGACCGTGATGAATATGAAGAGAAACGGAGGCGCAGTCGCAGCAGGGGCGGTCGTGGGGACAGGTCCGACTCGAAGTCAACTCGGGATCGAGACTACGACAGGGATCGTGATAGAGACCGTGAGAGACGGAGAGAGCGCGAAAGTGACCGCCATCGTAGTGACCGAGAGAGAGAAGACAGAGACCGCGACCGCAGACGCAAACGTGAAGATGTTGTGGACGATATTCCAGATGAACGTGTCAAAAGAAAAAGGGACGACGACTTCGAAGAACCAATACTCCCTGCTCCCCCGGCATCTGCAGGCTTACCTCCACCCCCTCCCCCGATGACTGGTAGTCCGCGGCGTCGCCACATGTCCCGCGAATCTGAACGTAGATATGGGGATAGACCTCGGCCAGCCCGTGATGCTCGTGATGAGTTCGATGACTTACCTCGTTATCGTCGTTCAGAAAAACCTCTCGATAGACCTTCTCCTGAAATCGACCGTAAAAGCACCACCCCTGTCAGGTAAGAACAACCACTGTTCGACATATCTTGACAGACCTGATTACCACAAATTGTAGACGTCCCTCACCAACGTACGAACTGCCAGTGGATGATCCTCTCAACGACGAGCCCAGAGAAGATGATTCCGAAGCTCGCTCTGTTTTCGTCTCTCAGCTTGCCGCTCGTCTCACTGCCCGAGATCTAGGCTATTTCTTCGAAGACAAACTCGGAGAAGGATCGGTTATGGACTCTCGCATCGTGACGGACAGGATCTCGCGACGCTCCAAAGGGTACAATATCCCCCGATTATCTTATCAATGTGTTCTGATTTTCTTCGTCTTCTAGGATTGGCTATGTTGAGTTCCGTAGTGTTGAACTTGTTGACAAAGCCATCGCACTCAGTGGTACCGTCGTAATGGGTCTGCCGATTCAGATTCAACATACAGAGGCTGAAAGAAATAGACTTCATGCAGGCGATAAGTACGTCACCACCATCTTTGTCGCAACACTAGCTGACCGTCATTCATCAAGCAACCTGAACCTCCCACCTGGTGTCAGTGCGCCTCACGGTGGCATGCAGTACGTCAACTTGTTTAGTTGTTGATCCAGTTAACCTACGTCATATTACAGACTCTATGTCGGTTCTCTTCATTTCAACCTCACAGAATCAGACATAAAACAGGTATTTGAGCCGTTCGGCGAGTTGGAATTCGTCGATTTGCATCGCGATCCTATGACCGGTCGCAGCAAGGGTTATGCATTTGTACAGTATGTTACACTCTCGCACGACATCTCTTGAACGCAAGCTCACATCATTCCTAGGTATAAGAAAGCGGAGGACGCAAGAATGGCCCTCGAACAAATGGAGGGCTTCGAGTTGGCTGGACGTACTGTATGTCGTTGGATGCGTGCAGTTATCTTCACATAGCTGATGATGTTCTAGCTTCGCGTGAACACGGTTCATGAGAAGGGCACGATCAGATACACTCAACAAGACTCCTTGGATGAGGCTGGGGGTAGGTGCTGTCTGCTGAATCAGATTAACGATCTTACACTGCACCCACAGGTGGTAACTTGAACGCAGCGTCTCGACAAGCGCTGATGCAGAAACTTGCTAGGATTGACCAAGCTCCTGCTCTTCCGCAGCCTATGTGAGATCAAATTGGTCGGGTGAAATACATACCTCTGACATATCTCTTATGCTTCAGTTCGAAACCTAATATCCCGGCATCCATGCAGTCCAAGTCTGTGCTGCTCAAGAATATGTTTGACCCTGAAGAGTGAGCGAATTCATGTTTCTTTGCGGTCATCGTATCTATAACACCGATTGTGCGCAGAGAGACGGAACGTGACTGGGACAAGGACCTTGCCGACGATGTCAAAGGCGAATGTGAAGAAAAATACGGACATGTGGAGTTCATCAAGGTCGAAAGAGAATCTCAGGTTAGTGCGAAGGGTACTGTGTGTATCGTTTTATTTAGCTAACGGATTACAGGGCGAGATCTATGTCAAGTTTGACTCCATCGAATCCGCGAAGGGTGCTGTGCAAGGTTTGAACGGACGTTGGTTTGGTGGCAAACAAGTCTCTGCCACCTTCATCTCGGATGCCATCATGCAAGCGCATCAATGAGCTAAGACCGTGCTATGTTGCGTGGTGGGAATCCCGTACTTGCTGATCGCTTCGCTCTGTGCTACAGGAACCTGACGATTCTTAGTCTATGCTTTTGTGCTTCCTTCTCTCTCTTGGTATCTCTGTATCTCAAGTATTGTGCTACACAGACTCTCCACCTCGCATGCTCCCATCGCGCAAATGAAGCCAGACAACCCTGCAGCGTGGGTCTACAGGTTTGCTAGACTTTTGAATACGAAGGGCGCTTGCTTGCTCTCAACACTTGTTTTGCAATAGATTATAAATTTGCGTTTACGGCCCCGCGAGGTTGATCCCAAGGCAGCATTCGCTGGTAGGACACAGGGGCGACATACTGATTCGTCTGAGCAGATTTACCGGTCAATATCTCGAGCTCGGGCTATCAACGCTACAGGGTAGACCCGGTAGAGTACCTCGCGCTGCATCTCGCGGCTATGACGGAATGTCATTGGTTTTATTTAGGGTTCATTGCATGCACATTGCCCATTATCATTACGGTCCGGTATCTGGCCGGCTTGAAATGATTATCAAGCATTGCACGAGGCTCATCGATGAGAGGGTGCTGTCCATAAAATGGGCGACGGTGAGTGACCACACTAGACCTGCTAGTTACTCGCGATCCGTTCGACCACTTTTATTGCAATCATGTCGTCAGTCGAGAAAATCAACTCCTCGGAGATCCCTACTCACGCACACATCCTATGTACGTCCATCTGACATCTGAATGATGGTTCTCCGTAACATGGCTTCGTAGCCCATGCCACAAAGGTTCCTGGGTTGATATTCCTCAGTGGACAAACTCCTGTGGACAGCAATGGCAAACTAGTTGACGGCGGGATCCAGGAGCACACGGTACGTAGCTTCGCGTGGAGGACCTGCATTCAGTTTCATTATGTTTTCTTTCGCAGACTCAATGTATTGCGAATCTTGGTGCTGTACTGAAAGCTGCAGGTTCCTCTTGGGAGAAAGTCGTCAAGATCAACGTGTACCTCAAGAACATGGACGATTTCGCTTCTATGAACCAAGTCTACGAGAAGTGTAAGCGAAGTGTGGCCTGCCCTTGATCTCGATTCTGATCTTCGTGAAGTGATTCCGAGTCCCAAGCCGGCACGAACATGTATACAAGCTGCACGTCTGCCTAACGACGTTGACGTCGAGATAGAGGCGATTGCGGCAGCGTAGAATAACACTGACGATAGCTACTTATCCTAGGCCAGACATACAACACGCATTCTGTACACTCTCAATCAATATCATTGTGATTCCGTATATTTGATATGCGGTAAATCTACGGTGCGGCGAAGGCTGTTGCAAGAGCGTGGGCAGCATCCGAAACGAGTTGTCTTCCGACTTGCAGGACGCTGAAGCAAGGTCAGGAACGTTGATAATGTGTGCAGGATATATCACTTACCCTAGATTGCAAAAAGGGAGAGGCCAATAAGCTATATGGTCAGTTCCCTCGGACTACAACAGAGAGACGCACCGTCCATGGCCATGATAGGATGAGGGGCACCCTTGTAAATCTTCACCTCCACGTTGACACCGGCGTTGCGTAGCTTGTCTGCATACGCAAGACCTTCGTCTCTCAAGATATCCAACTCGGCGACGCCAATCCACGCCGGCGGCGCCTTCTTGAAAGATTCCTCCGGCGCAAATATCGGAGAGTTGTCCCACTTTGTCCAGTCCTTCTCGTTGGGAGTGTAGTTGTTACGGAACCACAACATCTTTGCCGGTGAAAGAGCTGCCGTATTCGCATTCTCCTTCCAGGAGAGATGAGGAACACCGGAAGTGGAAGCAGTGTTGTCGGTTACCGGCACAACCAAGAGTTGGAATACTAGAGGGATCGGCGGGTTCGACAACGCGGCTTTATGGGTTATTATCGCCGCGAGATTCCCTCCACTAACAAATGCATTAAAATCAACGGCGAAATAGGGGGACTTGAATCACGAACCTCGATGATCCGCCAACAGCGATCTTCTGGCGATCGATGCCAAGTTCCTGTTTACCTTGGTTGTATACCCAAAGTAGCGCTTCTTCAGCATCCTCGACAGCAGCCGGGTATGGTTGTTCCGGTCCTAAACGATAGTCAACGGAGACTACGACACAGTTGGCAACTGATGGTGCGTAAGTGGCGAGGCTGAGACGCGTGTGATCGATAAGCTCACCCTTGCACATATTCGTAGAGAAGGCGTTCTCCGTGTTGATGTTGCCTAGAGTCCATCCACCTAGGACAAAGAGTTATATGACGAAGATGACACGGTTTCAAACGCGACTTACCACCGTGGAAGAAGATGAAGACGGGCCATCCTCCAGACGGGGCGGAGCCTTCGGGAGTGAACGTGCGCATAGAGCACTTGCTCAGAGGAATGTCCCTCACAGCACCCACTTTCAAGGGCTCTGAACCACCCTGAACAGGAGGGTTTTTGCGGCATTCCGGATTCCATGGCACATCCTGAATAGCAGGTGCGAAAGCAGAGTTCGCGTTGTGGAACTCAACGTATTCAGGAAGCAATTTGGGGAGGAACTCCGGGTGGATGGGCTGGTAGATCGTTCTGGTCTGGCTCATATCGATACGGCAGATACTGTGAATGCTGAGTGAGTTCGTGAGAGGGTCACGATGCCATTTGAATCGAGGCTGTGTAGATATAGCTTCGAGGAGTCAGCTATCCTGGTGTGCATGAGGTCCGCCGGGATGCCGGGCCGTGAGAATGCCGTCGAGGCTAAGCGTCGATAGCGGTAAATGCGCATATCCTGAGAGTGCCCTGTGCTCACGATATAAAACCTGTAATTCGGACTACGCCACCGATAGACGACTGACGCTGCTTTATTCCAGGACATGACTCTACCAGTGCAGACGACAACGCCGCTCCAGCTATCGCTGAAACCCGACAAGCAGGCGGTGTTGACCGAGTTTCGGGGAAAGCAGCTCAATGCACTGAGAACGCCGGCGGCGGTCATTGACCGCGCGATCTTCGCCAGGAACTGCGCCAGAATGCACACCAACGCGAAAGCTTGGGGTGCGAGCTTTCGTGCACATGTGAAGACCCATAAGGTACGCGCACTCCGTCGACTTGTATCGGTTTGAGCTGAGGGCATTGACAGACAGTAGAGGGGACAAGGCTGCAGCTCGTGTCGGCTTCAGACCGCACGGATGCAATCGTTGTGTCCACCCTGATGGAAGCTCATGAGGTCGTCAAAGGTGGTTTAGTAGCCGACGGCACTGTCAAAGATGTGGGTTTATCGATAACGCAGAAGTCTAGAGTTACTCACCAGTTGAAATCCGCCAGATCCTATATGGTCTACCCCTAGCTCCCAATAAGATCGCTGATCTTTCTGCGTTGTGGGAAGACATCGCGCAGCACGATGCAACTGTCCGCATTCTGATAGACCATCCCGACCAACTCAAGTTCCTTGAAGAGTTCGAGAAACAGAGGAAGGTCCCAAGGCGGTGGTCAGTCTTCGTCAAAATCGACTCGGGAGGCAAGTACGTACTATTTCATTGCTCGTGTTCACTCTCTGTTCTCAATAGCGAATATGCAGACGTGCCGGGGTGGAACCGACCTCTCCTCGGTTGAAAGATCTGTTGACGAGACTGTTTTCTTCGTCAGTGGTATCCGTATATGGATTCTATTGTCATGCTGGGCAATCGTATGGGTCGACCTCCTTGGACGCTGCGTCTCAGTTCCTATCAGCGGAGGTCAACGCGGTGAACACTGCGGCAGGAGTCGCTTTGGCTTTGTTGAAAGAAACACCCAACGCAGCTGTCACGACTCCCTTCGTGTTGGCAGTTGGCTCGACGCCAACCGCACATGCCACTGCAAGCGCAGAGACTAGAGCGAAACTCTCCTCGTTGCTGAACGGAAGACTGGAGCTGCACGCAGGCACGTAGATCATGCGCGAGAGGATAACGAGGACTGACGATTATGTCTGTAGGGAACTACGCATTGCTTGACCTTCAGCAGCTTCACACCAGCCTCATAGACCGATCTCAAGTCGCTCAACGGGTGCTAGCGACCGTCATATCGTATTATCCAGGAAGAGGTGAAAACGGTGCAGACGAGGCGATGTGTGACGCAGGTGCTATTGCTATGAGCAAAGACACGGGGCCTAGCGGAAGTTACGGAGATGTAGTCGGTAAGCCTTGGAAGCTAGGTCGTATTTCACAAGAGCACGGAACCTTGGTCAAGGTGCTAGGGGCAGAGGGAGACGACAAGCTGGCGTTGGGGGATATCGTGCACATAGTAGGGCAGCATGCGTGTCTGACGTTGGCCGCTTATCCGTGGTACTATATTGTCGACTCCGACGGTGAAGGTCGCGGTGAGATTGTAGAGGACGTCTGGGTGTCGTGGAAGGGCTGGTGATCGGCCTGTAGTAGACGTAGCATAAAAAGTGAACAAGTCAAGTATCACCAGTGCACAACATGAATGAAAGCAATATTTGAATGTTATTCTGAAGTTGAGAGCATATTTTGTATGTCGTGGAGGAGGTCAAAACAGACTCGGAGGAGAATTGGCCGTTTATAGGAAGTCGCCACGTGCGGGGCCCGTGCTGAGGCTGATAGACGTTGGCTGCTGCAGCCGTTGCTCACTGCGCTGCATGAACTTAGACATCCGGTAGGCTTGCACTACCCGCAACTTGACCTTCTTCTACTGCCATCGACATGGCAAATGACTACGATATAGATGCTACAGAGTTACTCGAGACTTATGGTATGTCATCGCGCCCATGTTGATTGAGCCGCCGTATTGACCATACAAACCACTCTAGACTTTCTCATGAAATATATCATCATCGGTACGCTCGGAACTATCTCAAATCGACCTGTGCGTAAATATTGATGCTATGTATCGTGCAGGTGAAGCGGGAACAGGGAAGTCTTGCCTACTACACCAATTCGTTCACAACTCCTGTGCGTACTCTGTCGTGGTGCACTGTCATGGTTCGCAACTAAGCCAGGGTTTTATTAGACAAAGAACATTCACAACATACTATTGGAGTGGAATTTTCGAGCAGGACTGTGAAGTTGGGGGAGAAACGAATAAAGCTGCAGGTATGTCCGACATAGTTGACTCGATATGCGTATGTGTTGTTTATGTCGACCCAAGCTTTGGGATACCGCCGGACAGGAAAGATTCCGGTGAGCTTCAACTCACTATATGTTCTCCCATTTGTCTCAATGTCTTTCTCTTGCCAGGTCTGTCACTAGAAGTTACTATCGTGGAGCGGCGGGGGCTATCCTGGTTTATGATATCACAAGGTCGAGAGAGTTTTTACCTGTCTTCGCACGAACGACATTAATCATGGTCTTAATGCGCAGTCGTGCTTCGTTCTTGAACCTATCGCGATGGTTAGCCGATGCCAGGGCTTTGGGTAGTCCACAGCTTGTGACCGTCCTAGTCGGTAATAAGTCGGACCGAGAGGAGGATAGAGAGGTGGAGTGGGCAGAGGCAAGTCGTTGGGCAGCGGAGAATGGTACGCCATCCATGTCTCTTTGACGTCTGTTGCTCATCCGAAGTTTAGACGTACATTTCCTGGAAGCGTCGTCATTGAGCGGAGACAACGTCGAAGCCCCGTTCCTCCTCTGTGCGAGATCAATATTACTGGCCATAGAATCCGGCGCACTTGATCCTGAAAAGGCGGGCAGTGGCGTCAGCTATGGCGATCGCGCACTTCGACGCGTAAATAGCTCGAGTCGTCTTAGCTTCGGCAGTCTGAGTGGCGGTCGAAGAAAAGGCACGGTGAAGCTTCGGCTCCCTCTACCCGGCAAGGGCAGATGCTGCTAACCCCCAATATGCGCCAGATTGGAAAGTCAAGGCCGATACTTGTGAGTCTGTTTCGTTGATTTGCCCCATCATTCTATCGAAAATTGGCGTTTAGGATGATACCGACCTTGTCTTACCGCGGGCGCACTTCCCATCACTTTTCACATAGAAACCCAGACTAAACTGCCGGATCCTCTCAGACACACTCGTCCGATGGCAGTTTTGCTCTCCATGCTCTCATCAGCTTGTAAAGCATTTCCACGCACTCCACGCACTCCCACATACCAGGAAGGATTTCCCTGCGCTCGTTTTATTCGGCTTTGCATGATTGCGCTGTATTAATGTCGTTAATGTCTTCGCTCGTACTTGTATCGCAGCATGTGTACCATCATGGACTATCTCACACATCTTTACGTTCTTATCATGTCTTGTTTGTCAATACCATATACCAGTCTGCACCATGTGATGGTCGTCACCGCTTGTTCCATGGACCATACGGCAGAGCTTATAGTTGGAGCTTCGCTCGTTCTGTTCGCGCTTGTAAGGAAGAACCACATTGCGCATATGCTTCTGTCTCATCTTCGCAGTCATGGGTACCCGACCATGGCTGTGGTGATGTGCGAGAGCTATATGGAGGTTCATCAGGATTCATCCTGGAACTGTCTACCAAAACCTTTTACAAAATGGAATGCACGTTTGACCGAAAAGTCTAGCGCGGGAGGTTTGAAACCGTCCGCCGGAGACCAGCAGGTGAGCTAGACGACCCCGCGTTGCTTATGACCTCCATCTTCTTCATCGGGTTGTCTCTGACTTCTCTAGCATGCGTAAAAGTGATCAGGCTCGACGCCATCCATGAGTGACCCAGTCAGTTGACTGGTGAGAAGCTCGGATTTCGGTATGTCTCGGTTCTCCCACCACTATGTGTCGAGATTTACCCGATCCCACGATTTGCGACCAGCTTGCTCCTCAGCAGCAGAATGAGACACGTATATAGGCACGGGGCTATGCATTATTCACCGGCTTTCCGTTATTTAGCCCAGCCCCGGTCTCTGCAAGCGGCCTGTTCGCACTGCGCAGGTATACAAGCGTAGAGGCAGGCGCGCTGCCAGACGATGGGCACATCGCTCGTCGGAACGACACCCCAAGGTGAGCAGTCCCCCTACCTGCCCTGCCTCCCCCTGCTCGAGGGCATCTATGTCGATGTTGCAGCGTGCTTACTTTCCCTTTCATTCCATCCCCACGACCCTCTTCACGATGCATCGTGGTAAATTCACCGATCAGTCTCTAATTCATCTCCGGAGGCGAGCAATACCCCAGACTTGCCAGCTTCCTTGGGCAACGAAACGTCCGTAGGAAGTGCGTCTGAAGCCGTATCTTTTATTCCCTCATCAGTGCAGGCCATCTCGTCGTTCAGTCCCCTCTCTCAGTCGGCGGCCGCTGAGCCACCCTCGACTGCAGCACTTTTGTCCTCATCCTCCCTGGTCATTCGGTCTAGCCAAGTGATCGCCTCTTCAAGCACCATTGTGAACCAGTCAGCAAGTCTACCCGTTCACTCGAAGGCACCGCTCTCCGAGTCCTCGCCATTCCCTTCTGTTGTCGCTGTATCGTCTCAGACACCGGTCGTGTCAACCGTTCCAAGCCAGTCCGCCGGTCTACCTGCTCACCCTAAAGTACCGCTTCCCGAGCCCTCGTTATCACAGTCCGTTGCTGTCTCCTCCCAGACACCGGTGTTGTCAAGCGCCGCTGTAAGCCAGTCGACAAGTCCCCCCGCTCATTCTAAAGCACCGCTCCCCGAGTCCCCGCTGTCATCGTCTGTTTCCGCTGTTTCTTCACAGAAACTTGTTTCCGCGGCATCTCGCGTTGCTCTGAGTAGTCCTGCTACGAGCCCACCGCGAAGACCTGTGTCGAGTATTGCTCTGGTTCCTGTAGATTCTCCTGTAGCTTCATCTGCGATAGCACCCGCCGTGATACAGGTGTCCACCCGTCATCTCGACGCCCCCGTACCGAGTAACCCACCGCCTCCGAGCAACACTCCCCTACCAAGTGATCCATCTGTCTCAAGTGACACTCCAATATCGAGCGACACGGGCATTGCAAATCTCGCTACCCCAACTCCTAGCGACAACCCGGATAATAGGCAAGTGTTGTTTACACTCATCAAGTTCTGTGCTGAACTGTTTCGTACAGTCAACAAGCTACCCCTTCTACAGTTATGCCTTCCAGTGTTGCGAAACCTAGCGATCCTTCCGCGAGCCCAGCTCCCTCCTCCGCTCATGCCGCGACTTCCGCGCCTGCTGCAGAGCCTTCGGATTCCGACCGCAGCCCGGCAAAAGGACATGACGATCCAAGTGTCCCGTCTGCTGTAGCGAGTTCATCTGCGGCAGCATCGCCAGCCGTTTCCTCCAAATCTGCGGCGACCTCTATTGCACCATCAAAGTCTCCTGTAAGTCATTCTGCCGCTCCGGAAACATCTCCCATCTTCGCACCGTCGCGTTCATCTGCTCAAGCGGCCCCTCCCCCGCCGCCGAGCGTCGCTGCGAGTCATGATAAACAGCCAGAGACGTCGGCGTCGGTGGTCAGTCCACCCGTTTCGATTATCTCACTGGTTAGCGTAGAGCAGAACGATGCGGAAGCTTCTGCTCCCGCCGGCTCTTCTGCACACGACAGTTCCTCTGCTCGCCCCAGCTCATCTGTGACGGTATCTTCTGGGCATGAGTCTTCTGCGTCTCAACCTGAGTCTAAACCGGCTTCGTCATTGCAGAGTTCGAACCTCACTGCCTCGAGCGCGAGTGCAGGCAATTCAGCAACGATTTCGCACCCTGCCCAACAAGTAAACGCGCAGACTCCGACCGCGACCAGCACGATCACTGACCCTCCCGAGACGACGCTCAAAACACCGATCGTCATTTCTACCACGGATTCGCGTGGGCAGACAACCGTCTCGATCCCTCCGTTGATCACGAGCGTCGCGGTCTCAACGGAATCAAACGGCCAACTGGTAACTGTAACGCACGTTGTCGCGAACCCCACTGGTATCTGGAGCATTGGGGACAACGAGGACGCGACTCGGCATGGGTGAGACATCATTTTTTTTCTGAATAACATAACATCAGACTGTCTCTGATATATGATATTTTTTCATCATTACAGTTTCTTCTCCAATACGGGTGCCGTGGCAGGCGTGTTCCTTGTAGTCGGCATCGTTGTGACCGCTGTTGCGGCGTTCTTCGCGTTTGTCATGTGCAAGCGTCGGCGCCGCCGACGCATCCGCCACAGCATCTCGCGCCCGTTGCCCTTCCCGGAGAACCCATTCGAGGACCCCCGCGATTCGCCGGAGCCTGGCGCACAGACTCAGATGCGGTATGCGTCGGACTCGGCACACAGGAACGTGCTGGGCACCGGTCTTGGCCTGAATGTGCAACCTCCCCAGGCTCAGCCTTCAAGTTCCCAGCCCTACGAAACCAGCTCGCCGCCTCCACCGCCACAGGCATCCTCGAACAGACCAAGTCTGCAGCTCGCGGGCATCGGCGCGGGCGTGCGAAATTTGGACGGCACGGTGTTTGACCCCTACCGCGAATTCCAACCGGCACACCAGTCGCGCCCAAGTTACGGGAGCGGGAGCATCGGCGTAGCGATCACTTCAGACGACTATGAGGAGCTTGCGCCGCCTCGTGCACCCTCGCGAATGCGTCCCGTATCCCTCACTCCGTCGACACCATCGATTTACCCCGCCACACTCCCCGGTGCCGAACCCGAGGAGGACCACGACGCTGAATATCCGCAACCCCAACTGCAACAGCAAACACAAACCAGCGACGCGCCTGTCCTTCAGGTACCCGCACCTCTGCCTGTGTTCACGAGAGCGCCCGCCTCGAGCCCACCACCAGTCATCCCTCCGCGAAGCCCGTTGCGTGGCGCCAGCGGGGACCTGCGTGCGAAGCTTCTCCTGCGCACACAGCTGACGGCATCGCAGGACGTGGACGCGCTCGTTGCGGTTGGTAATGTGAAGTCGTACGAGCCGTTGACGCCGCCTGCGTCCGCATCGTCGCACTCGCCGGCAAGCAGTGTGTCCGGGACGTTCGCGGAGGTCACTGGACCACCGCAGGACAACTTCTTCACGCGCCGAAAATTGCAGCACATTGAGGTGAGATTGTGTCTATCCTAAACTGTTGTCTGCTGGCTAACTTGGTATTCTCGTTGTGCTAGCCTCGGCCAAAGGCGAGTGTGGAATGGAAATCGTAGAAGAATTGAAAACCGAAAGATAGCAAAACACCATGCACATACATATTTATCTGGACTGCTCTATTCCAGTTAACACGCCCAGCCTCCACTGTATCAGTACAAACATGTATCATAGCATGTTATCGAATGACGAGGGATGCATACATCATTTTCCCCACTACTTTCTCATGGGCCCATGAAGGTCAGGTTCTGTTCACAAAGCTCGAGGAAGAGCTGATACGGTGGTGAGGATAAAGTGATTATTGTTCTAGCACATACATCTACATTCACAAAAATATGAGCCATATCCCAATCGTTCTACCTCCTAAACCAATCCTCTCCCGAACACTAAACCATGTCTGAGCTAGAGCACCTTGTTGACATCTCTCCATTTTCTGGCCGGCATTCCACTTGTCGTAGTGATTTCAAAGCGATCTCCTCCCAGAATCGCACAATAAGTTGGTACTATTTCTTTCCCAAGGAACTTTCTCCAGTGCACGCCGTCTAGCACTCCATCAGTTAGAAGCAGGCCCTTGGCATCTGTTTTCACGTCGATCGCAAGCTCATTCACAGGTGTGACCTCCTCGAAGAGGACAATCTCGTCTCTCGAGTGATTGCACATCACCCATTCGTCGGAAGACGGAGAAGGATAGTTGGCCATAGCCCATTTATCGAACATCTCTCCGTCTTTGCCATGCAGTCTTCTACGACACGCGTAGCCGACGAATGCCCGTGCTTGCGTGTCGATTTTTTCGAATGTTGCCTCCACGAACTGGTATATCCTGACGGGTTGCCTAATCCCGCGATAATTTCGTATGAAAGCATCGATGCAAACCTTCTCAGAGTCGACCACGAATAGTTCTTTGGCGTCCTCAAGGGGCACCAGCTTGCTGATCCAAAGGATGCGATCCCCTCTCCAGCACCCTGTATACTTTTTGAACAGTGCGTACACGTGCTCTCTGCCTACAGTCGCAAGCAGCTTATTCGTCAAGCTGAAGCAGATTGCGTCTTGCGCGTTGTCGATCTGGTGAAAGACAGCGTTGAGCATCTCAGGAGGCATGTCGAGGATCCCGCATTTCGAACTTGGCGCGGCGGTGTGTTTCCTGCTACCCACTAATCAGTCGGGAGCACGGCTGGATGTGAGATGGGCTAACCTTCGTGCAGGCGTCTCGACCAACTGCGGGGGTTCAAGAGGCGTCGCAAGCAAATCCCATAGTAAAGTGAATGCCTGAGCAGTATCATAATCGTAAATCTCCTTGCTCGCTTCTAAATATTGTTGTTTGTCCAGGTTGATACTGTAGGGTGGATAGATAGTGGATTAGCGCTGCCCTGGGTTTTCGTGGTGTACTCGAAGTACGTACATCAACCATTCTTTATCACTTGCGGCCATTGTTCTGAAGAGAGACGAGTGGTGTTCTTTCGAGGTTGAATTTCGCATGTTGTGAGTCTGCGAGCCGGTCGATTGCTGGACTTTATATATTGTAAGGTTGCGTCACCCGGACAAAGCATCTCGTTCGAGTGGCCATAATTCTTCTGCCAGTGGGCCATCACCTCTTCTTGTCACTTAGAGACGGAAACAAATTCGGTGGCGACTGTGATCTGCACTCTATTGTTCCCACACATAATGAGCAAGGCAAGCGAGCACCTGTAAGTACCGACTCGACTACAGTAGACGATGCTAAACAACATTATGATGGCGCTGGATACGAGGCAAATTGTCTGCACGATGCGGTAAGTTCGAGTTACGACGCACAACGGGGCATGCACGTACTGTCGCTAGGCTGATGTAGTGATCTTATTTGCAAGCTCGTCTGCAGCCTTCTTCACCTGGTCTTCGTACGATGCGAGGAAGTCCGGAAATTTCTCTCCGGGAACTACCCTCTCGCTCTCCGAGACAAACGGTGGGGGCAGTGAGATATTCACCGTATTGGTGACAACCTGCATCTTGATCCCCGCAAGAACCGTCGCTAACTGCGCCGCACAACTCTGTCCCCCAAACGACCCATAAGTCACCAACGCCACTGGCTTCCCCTTCCACTCATTGTAGAGGTGATCGATAGCGTTCTTCAACTCGCCTGGGTATCCATAGTTGTACTCGGGGGTGAGTATGGCGAACCCTGCACAAGAGGAGACGAAGGTGCTCCACTGTTGGATGTTGGAGGCGGAGTAAGATGAGGCGTCGGATATCTGCGCGGGCAGGCGTGCACCCTCCACCACAGGACCGAGGGTCGGGTTGACCGACACTATCTCGTAGGATTTCCTGGAAGCATTGAGGCGACTGTCAAGGACGGAAGATAGCCAGGCAGCAAGACCTGTGCCATTGCCCTGAACGCGGGAGCTTCCGATGAGCAGACCGATGCGGCTTATAGCTGGCTGCATTGCGAGAGTGGGTAGTGACTTGTGTTTCCGAAGACACACTCGCAGACCATAATTTATATATACATCGCAGTGCGCGACGATAGGTGGGCTGACTGCCGACAATCTGAGATAATTTCGTCAGCAGCAAGCACGACGGCCGGGAAGAATACACGAAACGAACCCATTAACGAATCATCGTCGAGCTCGCCCACGGTTTATACATATCAGCGGAGGTAATAAGCAATTCGTAGAGGACGGTTCAACAATTTCCAGGGCAGCCTTTGCGATGGTCGGTCACGTCCTCAGAGCCTCATGATAAACCACGTTCAGCCTTTCTGGGACAGCGACCGATATATTTGATGCGCCGGGCGCTTCCTCGAACACGCCCTGCTCTCGATAACATTGACCGGAAATTCGAACACGATTGAACATGGCTCGCAGACCTCGCCCTGCTACTAGACGACCACCGCAAAAAGTACTAAGCACGCTCAAAAGCAGTGTTACCAAAGCACCGCTACAAGCCAAAGTTTCTGAGCCAATCAAAGCGAAAGTAAAGGAACCCGCGCCCATAGTCCCGGAAACACATGAGGACGACGACGAGGATGGTTCATCGGAATCTGGAGAGTTTTTTGGTTCCGAATCAGACCCAGTGTCTTCAGGAGGTAGCCAGTCAGAGGATGAGGACGACAAAGAAGACGAAGACAAGCCCGATTATGAAGACATTGACGTGGATGCACCGAGAGTAGCGCAGTGGGTAGACGAAGAAGAGCTTGATATAGATGAGGACGAGGAAGACGACGAGAGCGAGGATGACGCGGAAGGCTCGATAGCTGGGACAAGCAATCTGGCGAGTCTTTCTCCCCATACTGTGTCCCTGCAGCCTTATTGACATGTCTTACAGAAAATATTGCAAAATGGTCGGTTGTTATATAAATATTACATACATGAATGGCCCTCATGGTCACAATTTTACTACCAGATCTCTCATCCTTACCGCTCGGTGCACTAAGAAAAGCTCAAAAGGCACTTACTGAGCCCACAGATGCAAGCGACGAGGAAGAGGTTGAGAGGAGCGAGGACGAAGCCTTTTCGGAAGATGATTCAGCCTCTGAATCCGCTCCTCCGCCTGCAGACGACAAGGGAAAAGGCAAACAAAGAGCAAAGGTAGAGATCGAGAAACGGAAGAGTAAACATGCGTGCGTAGAACCAATAGCTTTTCTGTGTCATAAATATTGATGTAGTCTGCATAGTCCTACAGAAGTATCATCGAGGAGACCACCGCGTAGGAAGAAGATAGGCTTGGAGGACCAACGGCAGGTACGTAATGTCGCCTGCGTTATCACACTGTCACTTTATTCACGACTGTATACAGCCTGCCCGCGACCCTCGATTCTTACCCATGACCGGGCAGTTCTCAGAGGAACGATTCAGGACCCAATACGGCTTCCTCTCGGATATGCACAGCGAAGAGATGAAGACGCTTCGGGAGAACCTCAGAAGAGCACGCAAGATGCTCGCGTCGTCGCCCCGCGATCTGCGCGAGACCTACGAGATTGAGGTGCAGCGGCTCGAGCGTGCGGTGAAGCGCGCGGAGAGTATGGTGAACAGGGACCGGAAAGAGCGCATCGAGCAGACTGCGCTGCGGAAGGCGCGCCAAGAGGAGCGCGAGAAGCAAAAGCAGGGCAAGGGCGCATGGTACATGAAGAATGGTCAGTATCGTTATATTGCCAGCTTGTGCAAGCCTTTGCTCATTCTCCTCTGATACTCTTGCAGCGGACCAGAAGGAGCTCTTCGTGCGCGCGAAATACAACGCGCTGGAGGAGAGCGGTGGTAAGCGTGCGGTCAAGAAAGCGATAGAGAGGAAGCAAAAGAAGGTCGGTCAGAAGGAGAAGAAAAGACGGCCTTTCCCAGCAGCGGGGCCAACAGGGAGAGCACCGAACTCAGATAACCCGAGACCGAACAAACGGCAGCGGTTTGGGTGAATCATGTATCCTTTCGACACACTGCTTGATGAGTATCCATGCGATTTATGGAACGCGATTTCGACGCGTACCGGATATCATAAGCTTCAACCGTAGGAGATGTTTTACATTGTCACGTCCAAAATCCAGATGAAAAGAGCCGCATAGTCGAGAGCACTGGTGTGCAATAGAGAAACAAATAGCGACGTAGAGTGTCAAAATGAATCACGACGGGGGACGTATCCATCGAGCTGAAGCGCAGCTGGCGTGGGCCCGTTATCTGGCCGCTGCAATGGCATTCGAGTTTGTAGCCTGTTGCTTACTGCACGTTTGATCGTACCCTCCCACTGCGCGAACCACTCGCCCTCCTTCGTGCCCACCAATCGCGCCGCGCCTCGATCTGTCTGCACGACGTTCGAATTGTTGGGCACTCCCACGCTGTACGATGGTGGAGCCTCCAGTGCTGACGACGCAGGTTCGACGAAGTGCCATGCCTTGAGCGCGTATGCGCCCCCGCAGACCTCCCACCGACCCCCGCCGTCGGCCGCGAAGCGTTTGAACATCCACACGAACGGGTACATCAGCGTGATCCAGAGCAGTATGGTCAGCCACGTGCTCGACAGCGTGCGCGAGAGCCAGTTGTCCGCGCGCACATGGATCTTCGTCGACCGACGCTCGAACTTCACGGCGAGGTTGCCGTTGTAAAATGTCGACTGTACGGCGGAGACGATCGCGGCCTCGAGCGCGGCACAGTTCCAACCGTAGATGACCTGATCGTGTGTGCGTTAGTAAGAATGGAGTCTGCAACATATAGGAGAACCGAATAAGCTCTCACCTTCTCGTACGTGAACTCCTTCAACATCTTGTGGCTAGCGCAGTATTCGTCTGCCCATTGCCGTACGGTTTTGGACGACTTCAGGACGTTCGTTTGGTGTACGAGCGCATCACTTGGCCGCCCTGCTCCCCACCCCGTCTCTGGACCCACCCACGGCGGTAGCCCACGGGCCGTCCGCTCGTGATTCCACGCCTTCACGCTCTTTTTCTCCTGTCGTGTCGCTTTCCGCCTCACCCGCTCCGCCTGCGTGCCCAGCTCAATCTCTGCGGATAGTTGCGAGGGGCTGAGGTCGAGGTCGAGCGGCGCGGGCGCGTCGACCTCCTCGTACATCTTCCCGCGGTACGCGGGCTCATTGTCCGGGATCGTCCAGTGCACGGGGCCTGCAGCTATGTGTTGCGAGGCGTCGACATAGAAGTCGAAGTCGACAACCGTGCTCGTGTCGGTTTCGGTGTGCCAGCGCGTGCGCCCGTTCGCGTCCGTGCGCTGCACCTGCCGCGTGCGGTGCTCGACATGGTCGCCATGCAGGTGCAGCAGGAACTGCGGCGGGGTCTGTGCGTGCGCGAGGAGGAAGCGGTACAGCGCTTCGCCTGTGCAATGACAATAATTAGTATCTTGCGCGCTTCCTGGGAGGCATACGTGTAAGTATGTATGTGCTGCGTACCGTCTTGGTTCAGATGTGGGTCGTGCGACACGATCGTGCCGTTGGCCGCCTCGAAGTACTCTGCCTCGTACGGCGCGAACTCTGGCGGGGGTTGCAGCTCCTCGCCGCCCGGTGGTACAAAGACGTCGCTGTCCGAGAAGCCGTCGACGATGAGAGCGCGGTCCCTCGCGCTCTCTTCAAAATTTGGCAGCTGCGCGTCTTGCGCATTATTGCCAGTCGATGGCCCGGCTGCAGAACCGTCTGCTTCAGGTCGACCCGTCAAGCGGGCCTCCTCACTCTTGCTGTCGATGACAATCATACCAAGATTATAGTAATGTGAGGTATGCGTAGGGTATGTGCGTGCGTGAAGGTGGTGGTCTTTATGCAAGGACAGTTGTGGGCGGTTGCGAGATCGCGGTATACCGGTATGTGGACGGTGGCGGTGTTGAGCGATCAAAGTGGGCCGAAAGCACTACGAAAGCTTTCCCTAGGTTCGTGCCTCGCTGCGATTCCTACACAGGACGAAGAGTATGGTAAATTGCAAGATGATGAGCATCCTGGTATGTACTGCGCAGCTGCCGCAAATATTCGTAGAGGGCTGGCGAGGCAAGCACTGCAAACTGGCTAGAAGAGGCGGGAACGAGCAGAGATTATGTAAGCCAAATACAAGTCGATTGCTTAAGAGCTAGATACAGTATCGCGACTGTCGCTGCGTAGTGCATGTACTGAGGTCCTTGAAGTGATTGATGGCCAGGACACTGGCAAATGTGTTCATTCGAATTTATGTGATTTGTAGTAGCTGAGGTCGCTGCAAGAGCATTTTGCCTCGTAACTTACCTCACAGTCTCCGACTCGGCGGGAGTACTGGCAATACCAATCATACATTTATCATCGTACGTATGCATCCTTCTGTCCGTATCATAACAGATCGAGTGGTAGACTAGCAGCTGGTTGCAGGAACTGGTGCATCTTGAACTATTTTATCATAGCTGAAATTTCAGTATGCTCTCACAATCTATACATCGTGCCTGCAGCTGCTGCTGCATTCACATGCAAAATTCACAACGCGAACTCAAAAATCTTGACTCAACGTCAGTGGCATAGTGATGGACTGAGAAAACAAAAAGCAGACGCATCTAGGATATGAATGTAGATATAAAGATTTGCAGACACCCGCCGAACCTGTCCCGCATAGATCCAGCCCCTCCCTTTAAGATGAACCCCGGAGTTACCCCCATTAATACCCCGCGTCGGTCGGGGAAACACAGAGAAACGTGCGCCCTGGTGTACCAGTCACAATAGACCACCGCACGCGCCGGCTTCTTCATCCCGCTCACTCGACGAGCACACTCCACTCATGCGGCACCTTGCCCGTCTGGATGTTCACGAGCTGCTTCCAGATGGGACGAGACACGGGGCCCATGCCGTCGGGGCCCGTGGGGATGTGCAGGTCGCTCCCGAGGTACCCAATGCGGTCCACGGGCGAGATGACGGCGGCGGTGCCGGTGCCGAAGAACTCGACGAGCGTGCCGTCTGCAGCGGCGCGCACGACCTCCTTCATCGTCACCGGCCGCTCGTGCACGACGAACTTGGAGGTGGGCAGCCCTTCGAGGGGCACTTCGCCTGACTCGTGTGCGCGCGCGAGGGCGAGCACGGAGTCGCGCGTCACGCCGGGGAGAATCATGCCGTCTAGGGGAGGCGTTACGAGCTCCGTTACTAGGATAGAAGGAACGTCAACATGATGTCAACGGTCGAAAGACAGACTCTAGAACGCACCACCGTCGGGGTGCTTGAACACAACAAATGCGTTCATTGTGCCGACCTACAAACTCATCAGAACGGCTGAGAGTGAGAGATTTGTTGAGGGATATAGTACCTCGGTGATGTAATGATCAGGACCTTGCAGCCATAGGTTTTGCACATAACCCTTCTTAGCGGCCTCTTTCTGCACCATCACACCGGGTGCGTAGTTGGCCGCCAGCTTGTACGCACCAATACCTGTAACACAGAGCGTCCATCTTAAGGCGTGTCAAGAGAAAGAAGGATTTTCGACTGACCACCGGGAGCTGCGCGGGTATACTCGGTCGTACCGTACAGGGCAACGGGCTTGAAGCCTTGTGGGTAATAGGGACCGACAGGACTACATATAACGAATAACAGTGCCTGACTTGGTGGGTGGATGCCAAGCGCAGCTTCTGTGCCAACTGCAATCACGAAGATGAGTTGGTATGCGATAGATATAACACTATTCACGGTTACTTACTCATAGCTGGACGAACATAGAGACTGTAGCCCTCTTGGTCAGGAATCCAGTGCTTGTCAAGTCGTACAAGGCGTTTTATCAGCTCGATGAGGGCATCACCGTTGAATGTCTAGATAGTGGTGTCGATGCGGGTTGAGTGAACTAGTAAACGAGCGAGAAAGACAGTACGAACCGGTAGTGCAACGCGGGCAGCACTGCTGTTCATACGGCGCATATTCATGTCTGGTCGAAAGAGTGTGATCCTACCATGCGCGTCTCTGTACGCTTTGAGGCCCTCAAACAGGGCTTGCGCATAATGGAAAACGGTAGCGCTTGGTTCCAGCACTAAAGGCGCGTCTGTGAAAATAAAAGTATATATCAGAAGCTGAGATTCCGCATTGCGGTTGAAAGCTACAAACATGGCTTGATTTCGGGGGCACCCCAGCCTGATTGAGCAGACCAAGGCACACTCAGCATGTGATCCGTCTGTAAGCTATTTTAGAGATTCTGAGACGATCTCCACGAGGGGAAGAGAAACGCACGAAAGTGTGTCCGAATACGAGGCTAGAGGCAGCAGGTGTTGGCTTTGGGGTCTGCGTGGGACTGACCTGCAGTCGAGAAGGCTACAAGAGGATAGGAGAAGAATGAGTAAATGAGGAGGTATGATATATGAATGTGATGTACCTCGATATCTGGAGGAGACGTGAGCTCCCCCGTCATTGGATCCAGTGTGACAGTCGAGTTCCATCGTCTGAACAGAGTTTTTGATGAAGAGGGTGCGAAAGCTGTCTTCGCCAACAGAGAAGACGACTTGAGGCCAGATAAACTCGAGACCGATAACCTTGCCATGATGTGAACGAGTGCAACCTGCTTTTGTGAACCCACCACCTCAAATGACTTGACGGTGGTACGGAGTCATTTGGCAAGCGCCGATGTTGGACGCGGGTGATCTTCGGAGATCGTGCCGAAAAAGGAAGCGCGACGATCGAATCTGTTACAAATCACGTGACCGTCTCGGGGAAGCGCGTCGCTCGTTGCCGCCGGCGTCTGTCCAGCGCGCGCAGAGGTAAGAGTGCCTGAAGCGAGCCAGGAATAACGCGATCTGGGGAGGTTTATTGAGTTATTGGAGGAATGGCAGGCATGGCAGACATGTGTAGGTTATTTTACGAGATACCTGGGGATGCGCCGCCACTGGGGCGTTGACCGGCGTAGGTATATGTATTACATGTAAGCCGGGCAAGGTAGCGCGGCGGCTTGCGGTGACGTGAGGGGCAAGACGAGTTGAAAGGGAGAGAGGTTCCCGCGGTAGCCTCGCCGGACCGGAGCTAACCCATCTGTAATCGACTCGTAATCTCATCGACATCACCAAGGTCCTCTCTCCCCAACTCCAATAAGACCGACGCATCCCTCTCTTTCTCTCAGACCACGACGTCTACCCTCGCTCGCCTCAATTCCATCTTACACACGATGGCTCAACCAACGTACGTACAGTCTGCTCGCCGTTTACCAGCTCGCTCTTACACCGTGATTATCTCTCAGTGGTGATATCGGTCTGATCGGCTTGGCCGTCATGGTATGCGCAAGCTCGCTCGCCCTGTGCTCCTGACCTCACATATGCCGCGTACAGGGCCAAAATCTCATCCTAAACATGAACGACAAGGGCTTTACTGTCGTTGCCTACAACCGTACGACCAGCAAAGTTGACCACTTTTTGGAGAACGAGGCAAAGGGTGAGAGTTTCCATTACTCCGGTCTGTTTTTGTCCGCTCACACACGACGACAGGTACAAAGATTCAGGGCGCGCACTCTATCGACGAGCTTGTTTCCAAGCTTAAGAAGCCCCGTAAAATCATCCTGCTCGTCAAGGCTGGTGCTGCCGTCGATGCCTTCATCGAGCAGCTCATCCCCAAGCTCGAGCCTGGTGACATCATCATTGATGGTGGTAACTCCCACTACCCGGACTCTATCCGCCGCACTAAGGAACTCGAGGCAAAGGGTCTCCTCTTTGTCGGCTCCGGTGTTTCCGGTGGTGAGGAGGGTGCTCGCTATGGTCCATCGCTCATGCCCGGTGGTTCACCGGCTGCGTGGCCCCATATCAAGGAGATTTTCCAGGCGACGGCTGCTCAGGTCAACGGCGAGCCATGCTGCGACTGGGTCGGTGAAGGTGGTGCCGGTCACTACGTGAAGATGGTCCACAATGGTGAGCATTTCTGCAAACAATTCTCACACATGTGAGATCGCACGTGGGTCCAGTCCCTGATATCATGGGTATCAGGTATCGAATACGGCGACATGCAGCTTATCGCTGAGGCTTACGATATCCTCAAGCGCGGCCTCGGTATCTCGGAGGATGAGATCGCGGACATCTTCACCAAGTGGAACAAGGGTGTCCTCGATTCCTTCCTCATTGAGATCACCTCCAACATCCTTAAGTTCAAGGACGAGGATGGTGAACCCATGGTCACCAAGATCCTTGACCAGGCTGGTCAGAAGGGAACCGGCAAGTGGACTGCGGTTGCGGCCCTCGATGCAGGCATGCCCGGTGAGTCGTCTAATACTCTTCCTGATGCGCAATCATCTGATAATAAATTATCACAGTCACGCTTATCGGTGAGGCTGTCTTCGCTCGTTGCTTGTCTGCGATCAAGTCCGAGAGGACACGTGCAAGCAAGATCATCGCTGGTCCCCAGAAGGAGCCTTTCAAGGGTGACAAGCAGCAATTCATCGACGACCTCGAGCAGGCGCTTTACGCGTCAAAGATCATTTCTTACACCCAGGGCTTCATGCTCATGCGTGAGACCGCGAAAGAGGTAATTATTCGCTAATCTTCCTATTATTCTTGCCGCTCACCGCGAGCTCTTGCACGTAATAGATGAACTGGAACCTTAACTACGCTGGCATTGCACAAATGTGGCGTGGTGGTTGCATCATCAAGTCCGTTTTCTTGGGCGACATCACATCGGCGTACCAGAAGACCCCCCAAGTGGAGTCTCTGCTTTTCGACGACTTCTTCAACAAGGCTGTCCACAAGGCACAGCCCGGTTGGAGGCGCGTTGTCGCTCAGGGCGTCATCTGGGGTATCCCCCTTCCCGCCTTCAGCACAGCCCTCGCGTTCTTCGACGGCTACCGCAGCGAAATCGTCCCCGCTAACCTCTTGCAAGCTCAGGTAAGCTGCTGCACTGAAGAGCCTATTCGATTACTGACCCTTTTGCCATCTGTAGCGTGATTACTTCGGTGCACACACCTTCCGTGTGCTTCCCGGCAAGGAGAACGCCAAGCTCAAGGCTGGCGAGGATATCCGTACGTGCAATCTCACACTCCTATATGTTCCCGCGCTTGACCGGTACCGGATTCTTAGACATCAATTGGACCGGCCGTGGCGGCAACGTCTCTGCCAGCACGTACCTAGCTTAAGCTCGCCTCTCTACGACGGCGGTGGCGGCTGTGTCGACCCCACTTCTGCGGGTATTCGCGCACAATGTGTAGTGTTGTATAATATGCGGAGGGATTGTACGCGGACATGCATCAACGCGTAGGCGGAGGAAAGGGAGCCCATAAACCAAACCAATGTAACCTGTATTCACTATAGATGAAATCTGAATCTGTGTTATAATATCTTTACTGTTCGATTTGTTACTTTCCTATTGGCCTTGACAAGTCTACGCGACCACAAGATATGTAGAGCGTGGCGTGCTTCGTCGGATATCATAAATTCTAGCTCGACGCGTAAGTAAGCGATACGGCCGACGAATGAGATTCTACATCCCTCTTATGACGATGACGGCAAGCTTGAACAAAAATATCACAGTACGAGGTTACGTTGACTCGGGCTACGCCGCGCCGCCACTTACCAAATGCGGAGTGAAAGTCGGGCGGCGGGATGCAGCCTAATACGCCTACCGCGTATTGCATGAACTTTGCCACAAATTGTCATGTGTGGCATTCTGTTTCTGCTCCAGCCTACAAGTAGTGTGGATAGTCAAGATGAAGAGGCTTTCAAGAGCGTGTTTGAGAAGCTTAAAACCACGAACGCGGCGCGAGGTTTATATTCTATTGCAGGTTTCCATGCAAAGCCATGTCTCACAGCCGCTTTACAGGACCCGATGCACAAGAGACGGTGACAACGTCTACAGGAAACCTCGAACTCACCTATTTCGGGTCTGAGTTAAGGCTTAGAGGTGATGCCTTCATTCGACAGCCCCATCGCGATGAGGATGGGAACATGCTCTGTTGGAACGGTGAAGTTTGTGTTTTATCAATACATCTCACCAGCGACGGATGCTCACTCATAACGCAGATATTTGAGGGATTAGAGGTTTATTAATCCTTGTAAATTTCCGCGGAGCCGCTCGCTCAAACGTTATTATGGCAGATATCTCTAGAGGAGAACGATGGCGCAGTGTTGTTCTCTCGCTTGTGTGCATGTCATACAGCGGAAGATATAGTCGATCTGCTAGGGAGCATCGAAGGGCCGTAAGTAGTACCGACCTTTGGTTTTCCGGGAACCTATCTGGACTGATATACTTGTTGTGCAGCTATGCTTTTGTCTTCTATCATGTAGGGCACATCTCACTCTTCCGAACATACTTTTGACACGCCGTCTTTCTCGTAGCAAAAACTGAGAAAACTGTTCTTCGCCCGAGATCCTCTCGGCAGACGGTCTCTCCTGATTAATAAGCCCTCCGCTGAGAGCCTGCGACTCCTGCTCACGTCAGCATCCATAGGTCACAGTTCTGCGTACACTCTCGAGGAGCTGTCGACGGAGCATATATTCTGTCTTGACGTTGAAAGTCTCAGCCGAGCAGAAGATGTAAGTCAGTTACCCGCAAACCTCACAACAAGATCCTGATTTTGTTCAGTTTGTGTCCGCATTCCCTCGATGTTTGCAAAATCTGCCGCGACAAACCAGCAGCCCCCACAAAACCTTTGTGCGTTGGGATCACCTTCCATCATTCCATACCAGTCTCTGACTGGACATAGGCTGAGATCACACGAGTCAATCGCTCGTTACCTGACGACCCTCCTTTACCATCTAGTCTTGAGAACATACCCGAGCACCTCTCCGATGCAGTGGACCAGTTCATTTCCCTGCTAGAACGTAGCGTCGAACTGCGCGTCTGCTCAATACCAAAAAATGTGTAAGTTCTTACTGTCATCCACCGAACCTGGCAACCATTTTGACTCGCTGATAGCGACCACCAACGGAATGCACGAGTTGCAGTTCTCTTCAGCGGGGGCATCGACTCTGCTATACTTGCGCATCTCGCAGATAGGTGAGCAGTCAGCAACCACTTTGTAGAAGCTATGTCTGACGTATATCAGACATGTGCCTCCTGAAGAACCTATAGATCTTCTCAATGTCGCCTTCGAGAATCCGAATAGAATTCTCGCCAAATCACGGAGTAACGCATCGAAGGAGTTGAGGAATAAACTGGGAGAGTACTCTGTATCTGATGCGGACTACAATGTGCCAGATAGGGAAACGGGGTTGCAGGAGTTAGAAGAGCTGCGAAGAATTTGCCCTAGACGAACATGGAGATTTGTAGGTCTCTTACGCACACTATTTCGCGTGCATCTGCTGACAGAGACTATGAGATAGGTAGAAGTAAACGTACCATACCAGGTGAGCGATTTCTCTTATACACAAGGTTCGTTGACTTACCAGCGTAGGAGTATCAAAGTGTACGTCCTACGGTTGAATGTCTGATGTTTCCCAGAAGGACAGTGATGGACTTGGTACGTCGGTGATACATAGCGCGATAAAGCTCCTCATTCCTTTTCTAAGAGTCTTGCTATGGCATTGTATTTTGCTGCACGCGGTGTTGGGCAAGTGCGAAGGGCAGACAACGGAGAGCCTGAACCATATACTAGTCCAGCTCGGGTGTTACTAAATGGCCTAGGTTCAGATGAGTTGTTGGGCGGGTACGGGAGGTTTCAGACAGTGTTCAAACACGGCGGCTGGAGCGCAATAGTGGACGAAGTGAGCGCCAACTCTCATTCTCAAGAATGATACTCATTCCTTCCTAGCTCCAACTAGAGCTTGACAGGATACCCACTCGAAACCTCGGGAGAGATGACCGTGTCATATCGTGCCACGGGAAGGAGGCGAGGCATCCTTTCCTATCTCTCTCCCTTGTGACGTTCCTCGCGCAGCTACCCGTGCACTTGAAGACGGACCCGAGGTTGGAGGCAGGATTTGGGGAGAAGATATTGTTGAGGTTAGCTGCACACAAAGTCGGACTCGTAGAGGCAAGCTCGAGGAAGAAGCGTGCGATGCAATTTGGCAGTCGGTCAGCTCGGATATCCCCAGAGGATGGTAACGCCAAGGGCGATGTTATGCTCGCGGGTCCCAAAAATGTCGAATAACAACTTTTGCTTTACATTTTGTGCAATGAGCAGCTTGAGTGCGTGAAGCAGAAGGTTCAAAGCGGCCGTGGCCAAGCCGAGGCGTGAGATCATCGGATGCCGCTTGACGCGCATCCCCGAGTTGAAGCGCCTATCCGCGACCGCCTCTTACCAGAGACCGAGTTGTTCCCAATGGCCTTCCAACAAGCTGCAAGCCGTCTCATAGGTATGTGCGAACAAGCACGCGCGCAATGTTTCAGATATTAAAGCTGACCGTTATGCAGTCCCTGTTGCTATGGCGGCCGCTCTGTTCAATGCGAGCATCTACGATGTTCCTGGAGGGTACCGCGCGGTAATGTTCGACAGGTTCGCTGGTGTAAAGGACAAAGTACGTCGCTATGTGCATGTTGCATTTGAACTTCATTGACGGAATGGACAGGCAAAACCCGAAGGCACTCACTTCCTCGTTCCATGGCTTCAGCGTGCCATTCTGTACGACTGCCGCATCAAGCCGAGAGTATGTCTTTCCGCACAAGCCTCTGTACATTAGTCTCACTTCTTTTGGTAGAATATCTCTACTACCACAGGATCCAAGGATTTGCAGATGGTCTCCATTACGCTCCGTGTATTGTCCCGACCAGACGTGGAACACCTATCCAAAATTTACCAGGGTTTGGGTTTGGATTACGATGAGAGGGTTCTACCGTCCATCGGAAACGAAGTTTTGAAGAGCATCGTCGCTCAATTTGACGCGGCAGAGCTGATCACACAGCGTGAAGTCGTAAGTCCTGCGAGTCTCGTGCATCGTTAGAAGTGATGCTGATATCCGTCGTGGGAACAGGTCTCGTCGCGCATCCGGGAAGACCTTCTCCAGCGTGCCGGAGAGTTCAATATCAAACTTGAGGACGTTTCCATCACTCACCTTACGTTCGGAAAGGTATGTATCTCAAACACTTGCGTGTTGATATTGCAATTGATTGTTTCGCGTCGTAGGAATTCACACAAGTATGACCTTCGCTGCTGCATGCTGTTTACACGATTGACATATGAATCACGCAGGCTGTCGAGGCGAAGCAAATTGCACAGCAAGGTATGTGGACGTGGGCCCTCTAAACGAGTCAAGCGTACTGATGCACGTACAGACGCTGAGCGTGCCAAATTTATTGTCGAAAAGGTGAGTAGTATTTGTCACCAACCGGGAGGTGAGTGCGCCTCTCTAACTGATATTGACAGGCGGAACAAGAGCGCCAAGCGGCCGTTATCCGGGCTGAGGGCGAGGCTGAGGCTGCCACTGTGATCTCCCAGGCCCTGAACAAGGCGGGTGAAGCGTTCGTGGCTCTGCGCAAAATTGAGGCGAGCAAGGCGATTGTGCAGTCGCTTGCGAGCAACCCGAACGTGACGTATATCCCGAGTTCTGGAGGGAACATCCTGTTGAATGTACCTACACGGTCGTAGTCTTATGTAGTGTCGCATATGATATTGCTGCGGAATTGGAGTACGTTTTTTCCAGTATTCTCATTTTTTGTGTGAAAAATGCGAACGTACAAAGATTTGGGATGCCGCTATCCGGGATCGGAGATGGCCGAGGAGTCGCTGTGAGCGGGCGCGGGTCGTTTCTTTCTTTGCTAGGAACTGTAACGAGCTCGCTGCCTCTCTGCCTGTTCTCTCGTCTCTGTCTCGTTTTCTCTCCTCTTCTCTCTCTCTGTTTCTCTGTCTCGTCTCCCTCTCTTCCCTCTCTCTGTCTATCTCCTCTTTCCCACTGTATCGGACTTGTTCCTGATATTTCCTCTCGTCGATTCTGTGTTGTAATTATCGTCTCTCATCGGTACACGATCCGGCCACCTGCTTACTGCTGGCGCAACAGGCTTAACCGTTTCATTGTCTTACTATCATCATGATGAGCCCAATGCAAGCAGCTGAGGCCCCCGTACGTGCATCCCATAATCTTTTCACTATGTCACACTGATCAATCTTGATTCTCTTTCGGCGACCTTGTCCGTAAAAAAAACTGCCTGTCTACCCCTCTCGCCGTTGAACAACATCGTACTTCTGCCACTGCAGAGGAGGGCCCATCTTTATGTCGGCAACTTGAGCCCGCGTGTTACAGAGTATATGCTTACGGAGATCTTCGCTGTGGCCGGCCCCGTTCAGCACGTAAAAATTATTCCTGATCGCAACTACCAACATGGCGGTCTCAACTACGGTTTCGTCGAGTACATGGACATGCGTGCTGCTGAAACCGCGCTTCAGACGCTCAACGGACGCAAGATCTTCGACACTGAGATCCGCGTTAACTGGGCCTACCAGGGCCAGCAAAATAAAGAGGACACTAGCAACCACTACCACGTCTTCGTCGGCGACCTCAGCCCTGAGGTCAACGATGAGGTCCTCGCCAAAGCCTTCAGCGCCTTCGGTACCCTGTCGGATGCCCGCGTCATGTGGGACATGAACTCGGGCAAGTCTCGCGGCTACGGCTTCCTCGCGTTCCGGGACAAGACAGATGCTGAGCAGGCTATTGCCACGATGAACGGAGAGTGGTTAGGCTCGCGTGCTATCCGTGTCAACTGGGCCAACCAGAAGACTCAGGGTGCCGCACCTACTGCTACTGGTGGTAGCGGTGGAGGTGGACGTCCCATGAGTGCCGGAGGCGGAGCCCCTGCCCCGATCAACTTCCAAGGTGGCCCTCTTTCATACGAGTCTGTCGTGACACAAACCCCCGCATACAACACAACCGTCTATGTCGGTAACCTCGTTCCTTACTGCACGCAAGCCGACCTCATCCCCCTGTTCCAATCTATCGGTTATCTATCTGAGATCCGTATGCAAGCCGACCGTGGATTCGCTTTCGTCAAGTTGGACACTCACGAGCACGCTGCAATGGCTATCGTGCAGCTGCAGGGTCAGATGGTGCACGGTAGACCGATCAAATGCAGCTGGGGCAAAGATCGTGCGGACGGAGGTGCCGTTATAGCCCCTGGCTCGTTGAGCCCCACGCCAGCTGCTGCTCCCTACGTATGTCATCATCTTCCTGTCTTGACACGCTATTGACCACTTCTCGCAGCCGATGTATGGCATGCCCCAGCCGAATACGTACGGTCAGTACGGATTTGGTGCCTACGCTACGACCCCTGGAGGAAACCCAGGGATGCCCAGCCCTGGTACTGGAAACGCTGCCGCCGGCATAGGAATGCCCACAGCACAAGCTGGTGCAACTGACCCAGCTGCCGCTGGCCAGGCTGCCCAAGGTCAATGGGGCAGTGCCGATGCTGCCAGTTACTATCAGAATTACTGGGGTGGTGCGTCTGACGTCTATCAATTGAGGTAGTAAAAATGCTGATGGGAATTGTTATAGGATATTACGGCCAGCAGGCCGCTGGTCAGCAAGGTGGGGACGTGCAGGGTGCGGCTTGAGCTTTCTATTAGTGTGCCATGAACATTTCTTGTTAGCTCTCGAGTGTAGCATCTCCCTCGTTCGCACTACTACTTCTTTCCCCTGTGCCTTTACGAGTATACTTATTCTGTTTTGTGTCGATATTCACACGCATGGCATACTAGGATGCTCTTGTCCTGTAACGAATGACATCCCCACTTTCAGTGTAGCTGTGCGGTCATGTGTTTTCTTACGCTCCATTCGTACATATACAATCCTTGCTATGGCAAATGGACGGGTTTCTCGCTAAAGTGACTATCTTTCAAGTTGTCATGCTTCCTTACCAACTCGCTCATTTACTTACAACTTGAGATGTGACGGTGAGAAAGAGCGTGCAATATAGTATGTTGTACATCAACGTGTCTAATGTACTCAAGCGTCGCCTCCAGTTGCGTCACCACTGGTGGCCGTACCACCAGCTCCAGCCGTGTTAGCAGTTGCCGTGTTGGTGATATCTGCTCCTTCGTCCGTGACATTGACAACGTCACCACCTCTGTCATCGCCAGTGTTGCCTGTGTAGGCGTTACCGCCGCCATTACGGAAGGGTGGAGGAGGAGCTATAGACAATGTGTTATTACGTGCGGAGAAAGCAGACTTGTTTACGATACTCACGAGGGGGCCCAGGCGGAGGCGGGGGAGGGGCAGGCGAACCAGGTGGAGGAGGTGGTCCAGTCGGAGGTGCAATGCCGTCAGATCCGCCTGTATTGTTACCACCACCATTTCCATTTCCATTTCCATTGCCATTGCCTCTGTCTCCCGGTCTGAATTCTCCATTGCCGTTGAGGGAGTCGCCACCATCGCCGTCACCGACAGCACCAGAGTAAGCATTGCCGCCCGTGCCGTTAGGTCCACCGTGGCCACCGACAGCGTCACCACTAGTTGATTCACCACCGATACCAGCTGCATTACCACCTGTATTTGTGATCTGTCTGCTCTGTAAGGGCCGGGCGTCGCCACCAAAAGCGTCACCACTAGTAGTAGTACCACCAGCACCTGCAGGGTCTGAAAGGACATGTCAGAATGTTAGACGCGATGCGAGTTCGCTGGACATACTGGACGCCGCCGTGTTGAGGATAGTGTTGGTTCCTTGGTTGGCAACGGTTCCACCGTCGGTATCGCCTGAAAACCCAGTGTAGGCGTTGCCTCCGGACCCACGTCCATCACTGTTACCACCGATGGCGTCACCGCTGAACGTGTCGCCGCCCATGCCGGCAGTGTCTGATGAACGTTGTATTAAATTCAATCCAGATATACCTATAATTCGACTACTTACTGGCACCCGTGTTGGTGATCGTGTCGTCGTCGCTGCCAGCTTCGTTGATGACGTTACCGCCAGAAACGGCGCCGCTGGCACCACTGTAGGCGTTACCACCAGAGGTCTGGTAGTCATCTACCCGACGGTCGTGCTTGTTCTTGCGGGAGTTGTGTTTGTCGCTGAGATCACGAACCATAGCTGGAACATGGGGTGCTTTCGCGGCGCCGGCAGCTGCGCCAGGGACACCCTGGGCAGCGGCGAGTCCATTCAGGTTGGGAGAGGTGGGGGCGGCACCGACAAGAGTAGGGCTGACCGCCGCCGCAGCGGCGAAGATGGAGAAGGCGATGACGGGACTACGCATGTTGATTAGAGAGAAGATGTAAACTAGTAGAGAAAGGGATTAGCAGAATGTACTGTACGACGAGGTGGGGGAAGGGGGGAAAAACGTCGATGGATGTTCAAGTTGGCATTGGGCTTTATAAATCTGAGGGCCTCTGATTCATTTTCCGCCGTGTCTTCGCGAGACCCTGGCTGACCATCGCAGGCAAAGCAAACAGGACACTTGCCTATTTGGGAAGTCACACTCCAAAGCGCCCAACTTGAACATGGTTCGAGTTGCAAGCGATTCGGCCTGTATGTCTACAACGTGCACTCGAGCCGTTGTATCGTTGCGAATACCGTCTCGGTGAGTGTATCTGTAGATGGCGGAGGTCAGATACGACTAGGAGCTGACGTCTTTGCTCGTACCAAGGTTATCTTTCAACTCGTCCGACGCTATGCCATCAAAACACGAGGGCACTGTCCACCGTCCTCCAGCCATGCCCTTCAGGCAGTTCATGACAACAGCAAGACTGCCCACCCAATGCCATGCATCTCAGGAGATGAGCATGGCACGTCGCTGCCACTGAATGAGCGAGGACGCAACAGCCAGGACTTCCAAGCGCAAGCCGGGAGTGTGCCACAGAAGCGCCAAATCGTGCATGGCCCGAAAAGGCAAGTATGTTGGTTTGGTCTGCGTCGAAGAGGGCAGAGGCTCGAGAAGACACAGCGGAATGTGAATATCCAGAGGCTGGCACTTATAAACCGACCTTCGCTCGAACTCCCCCTCGCCCAACTTTCCCTCCTTTCTCTATCTCGCCCCGGTACAGTACTATTCTTCTAATCCCCCAGGTCCCTCCCTCGTCCATCCAACATGCGTAGCCCGGTCATCGCCTTCTCTCTCTTCGCTGCCGCTACCGTCGTTTCTGGTGCCCCAGCTGCTCCCCCCACCGGAGGACTTACGCCGAAGGGCCTACCTGTTGTTGGTAGTCTCACTGGCGGCCTTGGTGCTCGCGCTTTCGACAAATCAGATGCCCCAATTCCCCCTTCTGCAGCAGACGTTGACGGAGTGTCCGAAAGACATTCGAAACAGAAGGGAAAGCGTGCGTACGACTACCAGACAGCAGGAGGAAACTCCTATACCGGTTCAACCAGCAACACATCCGGTGGTACTGTCGTAAACGAAGGAGGCGACACTGATACCCTTACCAACACTGGGTCTAGTAAGTGTCAAGTTACACCTTTCAATTCTCTTCTTATAGGGTCCATTTTTGATAGATACTGGTGGTACCGCTGGTGACTCCGAGTCTGGAGACGCAACAGGCGGTGACGGCCGTGGTCATGGTCCCGGTGGTAATGCGTACACTGGCAGCACAGGACACGCCGACGGGGGCAACATCATCAACGAGAGTGGATCCATTGCTAACACTGCTGCTGCCAGTAAACATAAATCTATCTTTTATATTACGACGTATGGCTAATTCTTATGTTTTGATAGACACTGCTGGCGACGCGGGTGCTTCTGATAGCGGTGACGCGGTCGGTGGTGACGCGGTCGGCGATCCCGATACTACACCTGTGAAGCGTGCCTCAGACTACGCGTCTGCGAATGGTCACGCGGTCAATGGTCACGCGGTTGGCTATCCCGCTACTGCACCTGTGAAGCGTGCCTCAGACTACGCGACTGCGGGCGGTAACGCATATACGGGTTCCACTGGCAACACCGGCAGCGGTAACATCGTTAATGAAGCAGGCGAGGGTGGAGACGACACCTCCACCCTTACTAATACTGGCCCCTCGAGTGAGCTGCTTTTTTTGTTTCCAGTTGCCGCCGTTCTTCTTACCGCTGTGCCTAGACGATGTCGCTGCCGCCGGCGATTCTACGACTGGTGATGCAGAAGGTGGTCGCGGAGATGGCAAGGGTCCAGGAGGTAATGGGTACTCTGGCCATGCAGGACCTGCTCGTGGCGGAAACGTCATCAACGAAGGCGGCACTATCGGCAACACTGCTGCAACGAGTGAGCGGATGCACCAATACATTCTCCTAATGCAGCGACTGAGAAACCTTCTTTGCAGACATTGCTGGTGCTGGCGCGGACTCAACAAGCGGTGATTCAGAGGGCGGCTCCGCGTAGAGGTTGTGACACATGTATCTATCTATACCCCACAATTCTTTTTGTGATTCGGAGAGGACAACACTACCTACCAGAGTGTGAATACGCTGCTGCGCTTGCCAGTGTTACAGCGACTCTTGGTAACCGCGATATATGTGGTCCGCACCACAAATCACTGTCAATAGCAGCCAATGGAGTGGCTGATGAGGGGATTCTACGGATTGTTGGTACACATGTTCTTCACACCAGTCTTATCAACATTCAGTCGCAAACCCACAACTTAGACGATAAGTAGGATATATGATACATGCAGTCAAACACATGAACCGCGATGAGACGGTCGGATAGCAAGAAGCCTTAGCTGCTCGCAGCTCCGTCCTTGGAATCACCGGCAGCCGCGCACCCAGAGGTGGATTCACCAGCAGTCCCAGCGTTGTCTGTGGGGTAGTGATTGTTAAGCTTTTGTAGTGATCCCGCGGGTGAGTACTTACTCGAATCGACGTTCATCATACCACCAGAACCTGAAACGCTGCCGCCTTTGGCGGTGCCACTATTGCCAGAAGAAGCATTACCACCGGTGGTACCCTTCCCAGCCGCCGCACAGCCTGTTCTGGAACCACCACCAGTGCCGGCATTGTTGGAGTTGATGTTCATGAAGGTGGGCATGCCGCCGTTGTCACCAGAGTTGACGTTACCACCGTCTACATTTCCTGCGGTGCCGCTGTGTGCGTTTCCTCCGGTGGTCTGTTCATCTAAGAAGCGCTTGGCGCTTTCAAGGAAATGGTCAGTTGAGTGATATCAAGCTACGAGAGACGGCTTACAGCAACGTGGCTGGCTTTCCGTTAATCTGATTATTAACGCTGCCTCCGTCCATACTTCCGACATTGCCGGTATGGGCGTTTCCTCCGGAGGTGTCTTCATCTCTGAGACGCTTTCCGCTAACAATAATCGGTCAAGCTTTGCGCATAGAAGGCTATGACAGGCGACTTACAGCATGAAGGCGGGTTTGTCACCGGTGGCTGCAACGTTACCCCCATCCACATTTCCAGCATCTCCCGTATGTGCGTTTCCTCCCGTAGTCTTATCGTCTCTCAGACGCTTCTCACTGACGATAATCGATCAATTCGCGCAAAAAGAAGTACGACTGGCGACTTACTACTTATTGTAGCCGAGAGTGTCACCGGTGGGCTCCTTACCCATGGACACCTTTCCTGGATGTCCGCTATGAGTGCTTCCTCGCTTGTCGCTGTGAATTGACGGTCAACTCCGCGGGTGAGGCTACGAGAGACAGATGGCTTACAGAGTGGGATCTTCGGCATCGGCTACACTCTCCGGGTGAACGGTGTTTGATCGTTTCCAGAATTCTCTGGAGCTGTATGTAAGGTGTTAGGTCTCACAGTAGTCCAGAAGACTAAGTCATACCCAAGATCCATGCCCGCGATAGAAGCAACTTTGGGTTTAGAGGTGGGTGCAGGGCGGGGAGTATGAGTACTGTCAGCCCGCGCAAAGACTTCGTTCAAGAACCCCAAACCCCGCGCGGCTACCGTGCTTGAGGATCTGTGATGGTCATTCGGTGCGGGTGCAGTCGAGCGATGAGCTACGTTCGGGACTGGGGAGGCGTATACTAGAGCTGGGCTGAGGGCCGAGACGGCGAATAGCGAGAATACAACGGCCGGACTACGCATGTTGGCAGATGGTGTTGAAGTTGGGTGAGTTAGTGTAGGTTGTGCTGTTGAGGCAAGAATCTGTTGGGTCGGGACAAAACGACAGTGGGATGAGAGGAATAGACGATGTGGCTGGTGGTAAGAGAGAAAGAACGAACAGAAGAAGACGACGAAAACATCCGTCTTTTCAAAGATCTCCTCGGGGGCTGACCGGAGACTGACTTCGAAGAGCCCAAGGCTGGCAGTCAAACATAGTCACCTTCCTTATTTGCCATGACACTTCGACCGCCTTCTCGGCACGCTCGGCACGCGAACGAGAGGGCAGCCGCTTGACGATCTGGCGACCAGAGAATAAATAATGCAGGCAGTCAGTCAGACAATAGAGGTAGGCATAAATAATACGTCGAGATCGTGAACAGGAAGGCACTATTAAGGGGGATCTACAGAGGATATCCGGGAGAGCACTGGGTATTCAAGCAAGCGATGAAAACTAAGCAAAGAGGACCCGAACGATAGCTGGAAGCACTTCACTCATCTACTATTAACCATTCGGCGTCAGGTTCAGGTCCTTCTCCGCGTGAGACAGTGTCCCATCCCTCGTCGTCGTCGACCCGGAGTTCCTCTTCACCTCCCCGTTTCCCGACCCGTTTCCCGACCCATTCCCTGATCCGTTTCCCGACTCCTGCGCATCCACGTTGTCATCCTCAACCGACGACTCTTTTCGCCAGTTCATCACGGCCTGCTTGCGTGATTGCATGTCCTCGTAAAACGTGTTTGCCTCATTCATTTTGTTGACTTCTGCTTGTTTAGCATCCAGCCACCGTTGCAGGAGCTTGGCATTGTCCTTGGTCAGGGTCTGGTTGCGCTCCTCAATTTGACCAAGCTCTAGCTGCAGCGTGTTGATCTCGTCATGGAGAATCTGAGCGCGGAGATGTCAGTCTCGCAACGATGCAGCATGTTTCGATCGCGTACCTGAGCAGTACGATCTTTCTCTGCCATCAGCTCGCTGTGTTGATCCACCTTTCTTCGAAGATTCACGATTTCGTCGCGAGATTTTCGTAGGCTCTCCGATTCGATCCTCGATAGTTCCTCCTTCTCGCGCAACGTTTCCGTCATGGCAAGTAACCTCTGAGCGTTCTGACCCTGGGTCTTGTAGACTGTGGCAAGCTCATCACGTAGTGATGATATTTGTGACTCCAAGGAGGTGATATATGCTGCTCTGACTGGGTTGCTGCAGCAATTCGTAAGATACGGCTCGCGAGGAACTACTTCAACTGGGCTTACTCTTCTGAGGTCCCTGGTACAAATACCGTGGAGCTACTGGGGTTGGCTCGCGCCGTACCCATAGCCCTAAGCAAGGACGCATTTCGTTCCTTCAGCAACTTCGTCTGCTGTGCCAATCTGCGATCTTTTCAGCATTCACGGAGGAAGATCAGGATGGTTGCAAAGCCAAAGTTGAGCAGATCAGACGCCAAGAGCTTGTACGCACATTGCTCGATAATGGGGGCGTACGAAGACTCTCTTGCATTGCGTTCGACGAGCCTTAGTCGCAGAGCTTCCTGCCATGCCGGCTCAGCCATTGTGCGAACCTGATCTCCCGGGGGAAGGGCGTTCGAGAGCTTTGAGAGGCTTGAGATGGATGTGGCAGGAGACACGAGTTCATGCGGAGTCCTAAAGGCCGTGAGCGTCTCCCCATCAGTCGCTCCGGCTTGTCCACCATCCGCAACTACGCATTCCGCCTCTTGCGCTCTCTACGACTTTTACGACCACCTTTAGACCCCTTGACATCACCTTGTTTCATATACTTTATCTGCCATGGGTCGCGTCCTCCTCAAGGTGAGCTTCACTGTACAGCTTACACAGCCCGAACTTAGGAGACTGACGCGAGCTCCTCAAATCAGGTTATTATTCTTGGCGACAGTGGGTACGTGTCTATGCGCCGTGAGGTAGCGTGATGGTCTAGGAAGTGCATGACTGAACCTCAGACATGTAGTGTCGGCAAGACATCGCTGATGAACCAGTATGTCAACAAACGTTTCAGTAACCAGTATAAGGCCACAATCGGCGCCGATTTGTGAGTACACCACCGCAGCGATAACACACATTGTACTCATTGTATTGGTTGAAAGCTTAACCAAGGAGGTAATGGTAGACGACCGGCTGGTAACGATGCAGGTGAGTCACTTTCATCATCCTACGTACAGATGTTCATATCGCTCTACGACAGCTCTGGGACACAGCCGGCCAGGAGCGCTTTCAATCTCTGGGCGTCGCGTTTTATCGTGGAGCAGACTGCTGCGTCTTGGTTTACGACGTCAACAGCTCAAAGTCCTTCGAGACACTCGACAGTTGGCGTGATGAGTTCCTCATTCAAGCAAGCCCTCGCGACCCGGAGAACTTCCCGTTTGTAGTACTAGGTAACAAGATTGATGTGGAGGAGAACAAACGTCAGGTATGTGCATCTGAGAGCGTGTAGATATGTCCCAAGTCGTTTATGCGGCCATCACAGGTTACACAGAAGCGCGCCATGACGTGGTGTCAGTCGAAAGGCAACATCCCTTACTTCGAGACGTCTGCGAAAGAAGCGATCAATGTCGAACAAGCCTTCCAAACAGTTGCGAAGAATGCGCTCCAGCAGGAGGCGGAGGAACAAATGTATGCCTATCGTCATCTATGACTCGAATGACGCCGCTGACAGTCATTTAGATATGTCGACTACCCTGACCCTATCCGGATTGATTCAGAGAGCTCGCAGAACTATGGCTGCAACTGCTGAACTATAACGGACATGACAAGGACGGTTCATGATGATGTCTCTCGGTTACCCCCTTCTTTTCATGCCTCGGTGTCCTTCTGCGCGCATAATCACAGTCGGCCGGGCCTTTGTTTTAAGTTTAACGCTGTTTCGTCTGATTCTCTCGTTGTTTTACCACAGTTGTCTGTACATCTTATTCTCGCAGCCGATAACTACTATTGAGGAATATCGCTTGTTCTCCGTCCGTATCAATTTCATACGCATTTCCCCAGCATTTCAGCCGAGAGGTCTTCCCTGAGTCTCCCCAGCCCGCCGGTGTTTCGTCTTCTGACGTAAGTAGGCACGGATCGGTTCGGGTAAATACATTTACCGCTTGTTACTACTTGAGATTGTTACAGAGGAGATGCTTCAGCTCTCGACGACTGAGACCACTTCTTCATCTTGACGGGGTCCAGCACACAATCAATCACTATTTAGCCCGTATTGAATGTAACGTCCAACTCGTACGGTTCAAGCCAACACGTCTCTCTTCTCGTAATCGCGTTCGCTTTATGCCATCCTACTGATACACTCGCCTCACCGTCCTCGACCGTCCGACTTCGTGGCAGGCCCCTGACCGATCATCTAGAACACTACTTCTGCACCAATGCCGAATACGAATAACGCCAACCACACGGTTGTCAGTGCCACCATATCCCCCGTGCATCCTTTAGCAATGTCGCAAGCAGGACCCAGCGGGGGTTCAGAAGTTGTCTTGGAGGGCTGGGCATTGAAGAAACGGAGGAAGAAGATGCAAGGTATGTATCAGATACCGGCTTCACGCGAGTATGGTCTCAAGTTCCTTTCAGGCTTTGCTCGTCGTTACTTTACATTATATCATTCTGGAATGCTGTCCTACTCTTTTGAACCCGGTCAACCTGCTCGCGATCACATTCTATTACCCCAAGCTGCCATTTCGACTGCGCCCGGGCGCAAGGACATTCATATAGACTCTACTAATGCTACCTTCCATATAAAATGTCTGAGCACGGAAGACTTTTTCAAATGGATGGCAGCCTTTCGGTGTGTATCATTTCACCTTTGTCGAATTCGCTGCCGAACCTGTAGTCAGGAAATATATGGCACCGGATGCCACAACCATTGGTCGTAAATCATCCATGTCTAGGACCCAACCACGGGTTGGATATTACAATCGAACAGGAACGCTGGTGGAGGAAATTGGTACTGTGAGTTCAATCGCCTTCGATTCGGGGCATCAATTGATCTGCATCTACGTGTTGAGACTATCGTTGAACTTCAAAGTGCTTGTCTCGCACTTTCGGAAGAGGATACCAAACGAAAAGTGGCCAATGACACCCACCATCGAAAGGACCACAGCGGACCTGTACGTTCACTGTTCAAGACTAGAAAGAGTAAGGATATCGGCAAAGGCGATGGTAACGTGTGCTTACCCTTTTCCAGGTGGTCATAACGTCCATTCAGCATCGCATGACATCAACTCGGAAGACGCACATATCGGAGATGGACAACATAGCGTCTCTGCCGCTGATACCCCCCTCCGACGGCTGCAAATTGCTCTAGAGGCCCTGAAATACCAACATTCTGCGCTCGCTCAGACACTGTCCGCTTTATCACATCTAGATCAAGGACCGTCGCTGCGTGGTTCTCCGTTCCTTCCAACTGCGCAAGAGGAAGAAACGCAGACACCCTCAACTGGGTACAGTACTATCAGTCGAGCTTCGCGTCGTATGAGCATGCAGAGTGATGGCAGCATTTGGTTCGATGCTGAAGAATACGACGGTGCAGAGGAATTCGTACTGGATGAGGCTCCTGACGACAGCCAAGTTAGCAAGCTGTCCGAAATGAACAACATGGGGACACCAAGTTCTGGGACGAGTGATGCTGGCCCCGAGTCAACCAGCGAGAGCTCGGATTCCGAGGAGGAGGAGGCGGAGGAAGAGGAAAACGAAGTTCCAGAAATCTCAACAGCTGGTATTTCTGATATCTCTCCTCCGAGCGAGTTGGCTGTTACTCGTCGCACGCAATTGCCATCACCTCCTGCAGGCGATGAAGGCAGTCTCTTTGCTGTGTTGAAGAAGAACGTTGGGAAAGTGCGTCAATCCATCTATGCTTGTAGGAATTGAAGGTTTCACATTCTATTTTATCAGGACCTTGGCCAAGTGGCTTTGCCAGTATCGTTCAATGAGCCGCTGACACTTCTACAAAGGATAGCGGAAGAGTTAGAATACTATGACCTTCTAGCTCAGGCGGTAAAGTCAACTGACAAAGCCGAACGTCTTTGTTATGTTGCAGCATTTGCAGTTTCAGCATATGCTAGCACCAAATATAGGTCGGGCAGAAAAGGATTGTAGGTACTTCGTGAACTCTCCACTGACTCTTCTGACATGGTTCAAGCAACCCTATGCTCGCAGAGACTTTCGAGGACGTCCGTTTACGTCTTATAGCGGAGAAAGTTTGTCACAACCCTGTTGTTCTAGCATACCACGCGGAAGGTGAGGGTTGGGAGTTGTATGCAACGGCCAGCGGAAAGACCAAGTTCTGGGGTACGCTTTACCCGACATTCACACGGGCCGAAATTGAACCGAATTTTTCCAAACCTCAGGAAAGAGTTTGGAGATTATACCTCAAGGAACGACGCATCTGGTGATTGGTGAAGACCATTATGAATGGTGCGCGTGCTTCCACGTTGACATTTTGATGCGACTTACGAGACGCTGTAAAAGGACCCGCCCGTCCTCCTTCATGCGCAACTTGATGATGGGTACCAAATACCTCGAACATAGCGGGAAAATGGTGATCGAAAACACGACCAGCGGATCACGATGCGTGCTCGACTTCAAGGAAAGCGGGTACTGGGGTGTCGCCAACCAGGTTGCTGGGGCTGTCGTCTCCCCGGAGGGCCATACGATAGCGCACCTCTCTGGAAAATGGGACGAGCAGATAACGCAGAAGCTGGACGATTCGCATCTGCGCGTATTGTGGCAGATGACACCATTCCCGAGGAATGCGCCGGAGTACTACGGGTTCACGTCGTTCGGCATTACTCTGAACGAAATCACGCCGGATCTTGAGGGCAAGCTGCCTCCTACCGACTCGCGCTTCCGAACGGACGTCAGAGCTTTGGAAGAAGGAGACTTGGATTTGGCCGAGGAAGAGAAGTTACGGATAGAGGAAATGCAGAGAGAGCGCCGCCGCCGAGGACAGGAGCGCAAACCTCGGTGGTTTAAGAAGGTTGGCGAAGAATGGCAGTATGTAGGTGGATACTGGGAACATCGCAACGAGGGGTGGAAGGATATCGAGCCATTGTGGTGACCCCCTCGGGGTACATCTTCTGCATCTTCTTATCATTTGCTAATAGTTTGGAGTATACTAGGATAATCACGGAATTTTGCACGACTGCTGCACGTGTCGCGAACGCCTAATAACAGCTTCTCCCGTTCAAATTCAGGTTTGTACATATCCTTCTGAACGCGTTAACACTGTTTGCAGGCAGAATATCACAGTCAGCATGCTCGTTCTTCGACGTCTACGAGTTCGCTGTAAGCGTTGAATAACCGTCCTTTCTCCGTCGCTTCTCCGCTAGGCGTGCCATCCAAGGCATACTATTGCGACGAAGGATCATTGTGGGCTTGTGACCTGACTTTTTGAGCGTGTATATAGCGGAAGTGCCGTCCCTGTTCATTGACAGCTCCAGACCTCAACCCGCCTATCTCGACTCGTCGGTCAGGATGTCCACCAAGTTGTTGCGCTCTCTTGCTGTTACTGCCTCCCTCGCTTGCTGCGTCCTTGCACAAGCTGCCATATACCAGCAGTGCGGCGGGATAGGATGGTACTATCTATCCTCCGTTACCTACCACGAGGCGTTGCTGATCGTCGCATTTCTTTACAGGACGGGTGCTACCACTTGTGTTAGCGGAACCACATGCACTGTCCTCAATGCTTGTATGCATATCCCCATTCAAAGTTACTGCTACTCGTTTACCCTTATGCACCAGATTACTCCCAATGTCTTCCTGGAGCGGCGACTTCTTCATCAGCCCCCGTGTCGTCCAGTTCATCTGTGCATTCTTCGAGTAGCGTTTCATCAAGCTCAAGTTCAGCAGCCCCCAGTCAAACCAGCGTGGCGAACGTTTCTCCGGAATGGGTTGCCGCATATGCAAAAGTATGTTTATCTGTCATGCTGTGTATTGTAGATATGTCTTTGACTTCTTCTAGGCGCAAGCTGTGATACCCAATATGTCCCTCGCTGACAAAGTCAATCTTGGTACAGGTATGTCCTTTAACAATCTTACTTCTGCATTTGATGACCGTTGAATTATAGGCGTCCAATGGGAGAAAGGTACGAACAAAATGATCTTCTTGAAGGAGACGCGTAAACATCCAATTTGTCTTAAAAGGGCTATGCGTTGGCAACACACCTGCGATCGCTTCTGTTCCTGGATTCAATGGATTGTGTCTTCAAGGTAAACCGCTCTTCGATATGTATCCATGATTAGTGTTCATAAATCGCCTACAGACAGCCCGGTCGGTGTTCGCTACGCAGATAAGATCTCTGTCTTCCCGCCGTAAGTGCCACATGTAGTTCCGACGTCCTCCGTATTAATTGTGACCTGATAGCGAGATCAACGTCGCGGCAACGTGAGTTTCCCAATCTTAAGCTGATTCTGTCTGACGGCGGGTAGGTTCAATCGTACTCTTATGCGTCAACGCGGTGCTGCCATGGGTGCGGAATTCAAAGGCAAAGGCGGTGAGCGTCTCAACACAGTCCAGTCGCAGTACAGTCAATTAACGCGGATAACAGTACATGTGGCGTTGGGGCCTATGATGAATCTTATGCGCGTGCCAGCGGCTGGCCGCAATTGGGAAGGGTGAGTTTGCAACAGAGCTCCTGGTAACTCAGACATGAATGCGATTTTCCACAGAGGAGGAGGCGATCCCTTCTTGTCCGGCGAGCTTGCCTTTGAAACTATAACGGGCATCCAGTCTGTCGGAGTGCAGGCTTGTGCGAAGCACTATATCAACAAGTGGGTTCTTCGTATCACTTGCACTTCTCTTGTCTGATCCATATCCAGCGAGCAAGAGCATTTCAGAGATTCTAGTTCTTCGAACGTGGATGATCGGTCGGTGATTCACTGTTGATTGACGATCCTAGCTAATGTGTTTACAAATAGGACGGTAAGCTGTTCGTAAAGCAATGGAAAGCACCCGAGTACTGAAAGCGCCAAAAGGAACACGAACTATATGGCCACCCAGTACGCTACTTTACCGCTGATGTCATCGACTTTACTCACATGTGCGTAGTTCATGCGTAGCGTGCAGGCCAACGTTGCCTCCGTGATGTGCAGTTACAGTGAGTTCCACCTTGAATAGCGGCCGAGTTGTCGATACTGAATATCATCCCCAGATCAAAGTGAGCTTTCCGAACGCTGTTATAGGTACATAGCTGACCTGCGACAGTTAACGGCACCTTCTCGTGTGAGAACAGTGCTACTCTCAGCGGGCTACTGAAGGGGGAGTTTGGATTCCAAGGATGTGAGTACAGTCTAGCATCGACAAGTTCTGATACTGATAGTAACGTGCTGTTAGATGTAACGTCCGGTATATGTTTGTCTCAATTTTGGCTTGACCTGCGCTAAACTATCGTTTGTCGTAGACTGGTGGGCTACACATTCTGGTGCTCCCGCCGTCAACGCAGGATTAGATGTAAGTTGTTGATGTCTCTACCCTTGAACTTGGCATCTTCACTAATTGATGCTGTAGATGACTATGCCAGGAGACGAGACCACTAACTCTGGCACGACGTGAGTTTCTCTATCCAACAACCTTCTCTTCGGTTCCTTATATATGGGTACAGATACTTCGGGCAAAATCTCGTCAACGCAGTAAACAGCGGTCAAGTTTCTGAAGCTCGTATAAATGTTAGTATGACACAATCAGTCAGGATATCACTATCTAACGCGGACCTTAGGATATGGCAACACGAATCCTGGCCGCATGGTACCTCCTGGGACAGGACTCTGACTATCCCGCCGTGAACTTCGATTCCTGGAACTCTGCCAATGGACAACATATCGACGTGTCTGGAAATCATTCGAGGTACCTGCATAGATGGTTGCATGCACTGCATCACGCTCACAGTTGTCTCGACTAGTCTCATTCGAACAATCGGAGCAGCCTCGATAGTTCTCCTCAAAAACGACGGAGTCCTACCCTTGAAAGCGCCAAAGTCTCTTGGGATTGTTGGCAATGATGCAGGACCCAACCCCAACGGACCAAACAGGTGCATCCGTCCTTGTTGTGATTGTGATAGACCTGCTAAAAATCATCTAACATTACTACAGCTTCACCGACCGTGGAGGTGATGCTGGTATATTGGCGTTAGGATGGGGCAGCGGGTGAGTCCGACAGTTGATCAGGTCAAGTCTGTCCAGGCTAAAGTGACTGTAGGACTGCGGACTTCCCTTACTTGATCGCTGTATGTAACAGAGCATATCCGCAGCTTCATTCCTAACGGCTCTACACACAGCCCTCAGACGCTATCACAACTCGCGCACAACAAGACGGCACCTCTGTGGCTACATCTTTGAGCGACACAGATCTCGCAGGAGCTGCCAGCGCGGCGTCCGGCAAATCTGCGGCTTTGGTGTTCATCAATGCTGATAGCGGGTGCGTCCAACGTTTACAGGTTATATAGCATCGCTGACCCTTCTCGTATCAGTGAGGGCTATATCACAGTGGAAGGAAACGCAGGAGACCGTAACAACCTGAGCGCGTGGCACGGTGGAGTACGAGCAAACAAAGTCTGTGAAAGTCAATTCTCTGATCGTCATCTCTACAGGACGCACTTGTGGAGCAAGTAGCTTCAGTCAACAACAACACTATAGTTGTAGTGAACTCTGTTGGACCGCTCATCATCGAGCCTTGGGTCACCAATCCCAATATTACGGCTATTGTGCGTGCGTTTACTCTTCCCGTTACTCAACCTCTCATTCCCGTCACAGCTGTGGAGTGGTATACAAGGCCAGGAAGCAGGTAACGCGATAACAGATGTCTTGTACGGTGCTTATAACCCCGGGTAAGTAGTCTTCATGTGACTCATGAGTTCTGCTAATGACTTGATGCATTGTCCAGTGGGAAACTGCCGTACACGATCGCGAAGGCCACCACCGACTATTCCGCCCAACTCATTACTACTGGCTCTGGGATTGTCCCCATACCCTATAATGAAGGCATATTCATTGATTACCGACACTTTGATCAGGCAAGGATATTATCATTCTGTGGAGTATGCTGGCCGACACTGAGTTTCGTGTTAGGCTAACATAACACCCCGCTTCGAGTTCGGCTTTGGGTTGTCGTACACGACCTTTGATTATTCCGACCTTACCATCACAGGATCTACCGCCGGTGGCACTCGCCAGCCTAAGGGACCTGGATCGGCCTTAGATCCATGGTCTGTCTCTACATCTTTACTGCGTTTAGGATCCTCTTGAGCTGACATTTGTAGGCTGCATGACCCTGTTGTCACTGTCACCTTCACTCTCAAAAACAACGGCACCGTAGATGGAACGGAAGTAAGGCATATACCTCTCGTACGTGTACGAAGGCTGACTCGTTTGTCTAGGTACCACAGCTCTACACCTCCCCTCCTGCCTCTGCCAAATCAGCACCGTTTAATCTGAAAGGGTTCGACAGTGTGTTCCTGGCAGCAGGACAGTCTACGACGGTCACATTCAGTCTCTCACGATATGACTTCTCCATCTGGGATGTCGTGTCACAACAGTGGCTTATCCCTAGCGGAGCCACGGGAATTTCTGTAGGGGCGAGCAGTCGAGACTTGCGCTTGAAGGGATCTATCACCAACTGAAGAGGCTTCTGTACCATGTCTGTTACTTATTATTAGAAGGTCCAGCGAATGCTTGTGCATCTGTGCACTCCAAATCTGGTCTTGTGAGATATCCAGCGGACCAGCCTGTATCCGTTTGTTTAGGTTCGTCTGTCGTTGAATTGAACTTTACGCACCAAATTTCAAACTGAAGTACGCGAACCTACCGTTGCTAGCTGCGCCTGTCACACGATCTGACGTCAAATAAATCTGATCTTCATTGCGAAGTTGATCCGCTACGCAGCCTACGCTTGCATGACTTTTCGATCGCGTGCAAGTGACATTCTGACATTTTAGAGCTTGCGCAAAACCTCGTCTAGAATCTAAACATAACGAGGACGGTGCAAGCATGTACTGCATGCTCCCCATATTGTCCTTAGACTCAATAGTCACCCAGCGACCTCTCGCCATTGCCAAGCATCCTAGTAGAGTCGGTCGATCGCCATCACTGCAGGCAGCAACCCACCCGATATGGAAATGAACATGCATCTTCTGTACTCACGCATGTCACTCCTGCCTTAGTTCCCGGTTAATGTCTTCGTTGCTGAACATGCGGGCCGAGTACTGAAGCACATCGAGCCTGGTGGTCACATTTTGATTTGCCGAACGGCCTCTTCAGGCTCTCGCTCTGATGGATTTTATATATAAAGCTGCTGTTGCTCTAGCGAAACCGCAGCCTCCCCACTGTAATCTGGTTTTCAGCGCATATCATGTCTCCTGCAGCCAGGTGGGGTCTTTTGGGTGCCTTGACATGTTTAGCCTCCGGAGTTCTGGCCCAAGGTGTGGTGAGTGCCTTCATGGCGTGATCCTATCTCTCTTAGCTCATGGCCCATTTTTTGAAGATTATACGATCTACCTCGATTAAAATGAACGCTTCCAGACTCACTATTTTCCAGTTGACTCGGCTGGATGGACCGGGGCTTATGCAAAGGTGTGTGATACATAGAATGCCGTGTCGTCACATCACGAACACGGATTTCCCCAGGCGAAAGAAGCCGTCGCGCAACTCAATCTGTCGGACAAAGTTAGCCTTGCGACAGGTAGGCTATGCGCATCTAATTATATCGATATTGACTTACATGTTCATTAGGCGTAGGATCCATCCTCGGTATGGCGTGCTGAATATATTTCACTCACATGAATGTTGACATGACTTATGTCCTACAGGAGACTGCGTCGGAAACACAGACTCGGTGTCGAGTATAAACTTCCCTGGCCTATGTCTCCAGGGTAAGCCCACAATGGATTGTAGTGTCATTGTACTCGCAAAAGCTGAACTGCATGTGCACCAGATAGCGCGTTAGGAGTGCGCAATACCGATGGCAATTCTGCCTTTCCCGCGTAAGGACTCACCCGTCTCCGCTGCAATCTTCAACCTAACCGTGAACTTGCAGTGCAATAAATGTGGCCGCCACGTAATAAGCTAAGGTTTAATCTACGTCAAATATCCTGCTGAGACGATGTCGATATCTCCAGATTCAACAGGACTCTGATGAACCAACGCGCTGTTGCCATGGGTCAAGAGTTCAGAGCCAAAGGTTGGTGTTGCATGATTAATACATGTATATCGTTGACAAGAGGCTTCGTTGTATATCAGGCGTAAACGTCCAGCTTGGACCGTATATGTACGTCACAGATTTTATCGTGGTGACAACACGTTAACAACCAGACAGGAATCTGATGCGGATACCTGCCTCGGGACGTGCTTGGGAAGGGTGGGTGTTGCTGCCTGTGTTGCATAACAGCATAGACTTACAGCGAGTTAACATAGCTTCGGCGCCGATCCTTACCTCTCCGGCGAGGGTGCGTACGAGACAGTTACTGGAATCCAGTCGCAGGGTGTTCAGGCTGTTGCAAAACATTTCATCAACAAGTAAACCAATTGTCTGCTACGTGCGACGTTTAGCTGACGGGCGTTCATAGCGAACAAGAGCATTCCCGCACTAGCAGCTCCTCTAATGTTGATGACAGGTATGATTCCTCCACAGTGTGCATGTTTGATATCTTAGCTCACCATCATGTAGAACGGTATGTCCAGTTCGTGTGTCATACCCATAGTTTGTCTCAATTCATGAACGACAACAGCAACATGAATTGTACCTCCACCCCGTACGCAGTCTTGTTTAGAACCCCCTCTACCGATCCTGAGACCGGGCGATCTCGCAGTTTCTTCGCAGTGTGCAGGCCAATGTTGCCGCATTCATGTGCAGCTATAGTGAGTGTCTGATGTATCCTTCGAATGCCTCAACTGATGTTGCATCGATCCATGGCAGACCAGAGTCAGTCCTTTCTAAGACTCGGATAGCTAGAATTGCAATCTGACGTTATACAGTTAATGGCACTTACGCATGTGAGAACAACGCGACCTTGAACGGCCTGCTGAAAAACGAACTCGCTTTCCAAGGCTGTACGTGCTTTCGATCCTTTGTGCCGTCCTCGAACACTGACTATCGGCCTCCGATGGTGCAGACGTCATGTCTGGTAAGAGTGCTTCCTGGACTATGTGTTAATAGTATCATGATCTGTCACAAATCCTGTATAGACTGGTATGCTACGCACTCGACAGCGGACGCTGCGAACAATGGTTTGGATGTGCGTCTGATTTCTTCTACCGCAGTCCGTATCGGCCACACTGAATACAACACAGATGACTATGCCAGGTGATATCTTCTTCGGATCCATCGTCAGGTGCGGCTGGGCTGCTTCTTGGGTCATGATACTTGGACACTGACCTCTCTGCTAGTTACTTTGGTGCATCTTTGTCCCTTGCTGTCACTTTTGGCACCGTTCCTGAATCTCGTGTGGACGTATGTATTGCACGCATATCCCGGTTATCGACGTCGCTGATGTAGTACAGGACATGGCAATGCGTATTCTTGCAGCCTGGTGGGTTCTACTGTTGCTTAGGTGCAACAAGTCCCGGAACTAACTTGGTTTAGGTACCTCTTGGGCCAAGACTCTGGATATCCCGCAGTCAACTTCTATGGCCATGATGCGGTTGATATCGATCCGTTTGATCAGCACATCAACGTGCAGGGTAATCATGCTAGGTACCGTCATTGGCGTCGTTATCGTTGATCGACATGTTTACCGTGTATCTTTCTAGCCTGATCCGCCTCATTGGCGCAGCATCCACTGTGCTTTTGAAAAATGAACGGAACGTTCTGCCATTAAAGGCACCTAAAACTATCGCTATCATCGGTGGGTGGTATCATTTTGATGAAAGTTCTGTGGACTGACCTCCGTGCAGGGGACGGTGCCGGCTCAAACCCTCTTGGCCCCAACGCGTGAGTTGCAAATAACGTGCTTCCATCCAGTACAAGAAACTCAGGGCTTACCTCTTTGCAGTTGTCTGGATCGCAGCTGCGACAGCGGAGTGCTCGGAATGGGCTGGGGAAGCGGGTAAGCTCTTCAGAGCGCTCTACACTGGAGAGATGAACTTTACCTGTGCCCTGCAGTACCGCAGGTTATCCGTACCTCGTCGCGGTAAGTCTCTGAACAAGCTTTGACTTACCTTCTTGGTTTGCTGACTATGTCTGGCTCACAGCCCGTCGACGCCATCACAAACAGATCACAGGCAGACGGAACGAAGGTCACATCATCGCTCAGTGACTCTGATCTGAACGGTGCCGCTGCTGCTGCCAAAGGCAAAGACGTTGCTTTTGTGTTCATCACTGCGGACAGCGGAGAAGGCGCATACACTGTAGAAAACAACGCAGGCGACAGAAACGATCTGTTCGCATGGCATAATGGAGTAAGTCATATGTTGTCTCCATGGCCGTTGATGTGCTGACGCTTGTGGTCTGCATGTAGGATGCCCTCGTTGAAGCCGTGGCTGCGGTCAACAACAATACAATTGTTGTCGTAAATACTGTAGGACCAATCGTAGTCGAGGCATGGATAGATCATCCAAATGTCACTGGTTTGGTACGTAATGGTTTGGGATGGCAGTGCGGATTGAGCTTATTGCACCCCAGGTTTGGAGCGGTCTTCCAGGCCAAGAAGCTGGTAAGTATTCGACACCGTTGTCACATATGATGATTGACGTATTTGCGACCTGTTTAGGTAATGCCCTGGTTGACGTCTTGTACGGTGCTTACAATCCAAGGTTCGTGAGTATTTGTTGCGGAGGGTGTGAATCTTGACACCCAACGATCTGTTAGCGCAAAACTCCCATACACAATTGCAAAGTCGATCAACGACTATCCAGCCCAGATAGACACCGACTCTTCGCTATTCTCAAACATCCAGATTCCGTACACTGAAGGGCTGTTCATTGACTATCGGCATTTCGATGCTGTAAGTTCCCGGTACATTCAGAAACAAACACGGTTTATTGACAATGATACAGGCTGGCATCGCACCTCGTTACGAGTTCGGTTTCGGATTGTCATACACGACCTTTGGATACTCGGCGCTGTCCATCAGTGGGTCGATTACGCCAGGAAACCCCAAGACCGGTTATGGCGCGTCCTTGGATGCTGAGTGAGTCTCGAGCTATTCTACGCGTTCGTCATGAGACTGATAGTCTGCACAAGACTTCACCAGAACATAATCACAGTGAGCTTCACATTGAAAAACACTGGGTCTCTTGCAGGACACGAGGTGCGTTGCGTTTTCGGACAAGATCTGTCCTGCGATACTTATGTGGATATGGCAGGCTCCGCAACTCTACCTGTCTCCACCAGCGTCGGCTGGAGAGCCACCAAATCTGCTGAGAGGGTTCGACTCAGTGCATTTGAACCCCGGACAATCCACCACTGTCACGTTCCAGCTGAGTCGGTACGACTTGTCAATATGGAACGTTGAGTCGCAGAGCTGGACTATCCCGTCTGGCACGTTTGGTATCACTGTAGGAGCATCGAGCAGAGATTCTCGTCTGAAGGGATCAATCAGCTACTAAGAATCATAGTGTGTGTAGAACTTACGAGTGTATAATTTTTGTGACAGGTTTTCAAAGGAAAAACCTACATCAACCGCAATGTATATCTCATGTGAGATGAGCTGAACAGTCACGGTCGCGAAGGGTGAAGTCAAAACGCGTCCTGACGCGTCGAGTCACGGTAGTCACATGTCACAAATGGCAAAATCCGAATATTTTGATTGGATCGTCGACGTCGGAGTCATGTCAAGGAAATTGCCGACTTTCGACTCATCCTCGCCCAATTTATTTACTTTGAATATCTCGAGTTCATTCACGAGTGCTCGCCATCGAAGTGCCGATCTTATTCGCTGTCGCCAACAGCGACGAGGGCAGCCGGTGATGTCTCTCAGCTTCGCAGGCAGATGGGCCACCACAAGCTGCAAGAATTCTTGCACTAGATCATTCGCTACTCATGCTACTCACGCTCAGCCTCTTCAAGAAAAGAATTGCACATCCATTACTCCTCCCTACGCGCGCTTGATAGAGAACTTACAAGTTGTTCGGAACATACTAGGCAAAAGGCCGCTAAGTTTGGCCGAGAAGATACTCTATAGTCACATCCACTCGCCCGCGGAGACGTTATCAAATGGGCAACTCGTCCGAGGGGAGACCTACCTGCAACTTAGCCCGGAGCGAGTCGCTATGCAGGATGCTTCCGCACAGTGCGTGTAAACATGACTTGGTCATCTGTCCTTTCGCTGACTTGTGGATTAGAATGGCTCTGTGAGCGGATTGCTCACCTATAAGACCTCCGTGCTTACTTCGCGATGCCAGGTTGCAGTTCATGAGCGCGGGAATGGATAGATGTGCAGTTCCGGCTAGTATACACTGTGACCATCTCATTCAGGCAGTTGACGGTGCAGAGTCTGATCTAAAGGTGCGCTTATCCGATGTTTACTTGGGCTTCGCTCATAACAGGTACCAGCGATCTATCATCACGAATCAAGAGGTGTTCGACTTCCTGGAGAGCGCTGCGCGTAAATATGGTATCGAGTTTTGGAGGCCCGGTTCAGGAATCATTCACCAAATTGTGCTGGAGAACTACGCTGCACCTGGAATGCTCATGTGAGTAGGTTGCCTGTGTCTATCTTTGTGACAAATCTGACACGAACATAGGCTTGGAACAGGTAGGACAGCCGTCAAAGTGTTGACATTTGATTCTTACAAAATCTCGTAGATTCTCATACTCCCAACGCTGGCGGTCTGGGAATGCTTGCGATCGGTGTTGGCGGCGCTGATGCAGTCGATGCTTTGACGGGCACGCCTTGGGAACTCAAAGCTCCCAAGATTGTTGGTATGTTGACATATTGTCACTCCAACGGTATTTATTGACTGTGATCGTGGCAGGTATCCATTTGACGGGGCAACTGAACGGCTGGGCAACTCCTAAGGATCTGATTCTTCATCTGGCAGGCAAGCTTACAGTACGGGTGAGTAGTGTGTACCGCACTTATGTCTCCATTGCTAATTCTGTATACCTGATAGGGTGGCACTGGTCGTATCCTGGAATATTTTGGACCTGGTGTCTTCAACCAGTCTTGTACAGGTCTCGCAACGGTAGCAAACATGGGCGCAGAAGTCGGTGCAACGACATCTACTTTCCCTTACACTCCGGGTATGCGTGCGTATCTCTCTGCCACCGGCCGCGCACCTGTGGCGCGTGCGGCGGACGAGGCTGCAGCCCAGGGCTTCTTGGCAGCTGATGAAGGTGCAGAGTATGACGAGGTTATTGAGATAGTGAGCGTTCTGTCTCCTTAAACTCAGTCGAAGACTAAACATCTCTCTTACAGAACCTGTCTGACCTCGAACCCAGCATCAACGGCCCATTCACCCCAGATTTAGCTATCCCGCTTTCGAAGTTTGCCAACCATGTCAAGGAACAGGGATGGAAAGACGAGCTCTCGGCTTCTTTAATCGGTTCTTGCACCAACAGCTCGTATCAGGACATGGTACGTCTTCTGCATGATTTTGGATCGCCCTATTTCCGTGTATACTGAATCAACGGCTCGGCAGACCAGTGTGGCTGATCTTGCCAGACAAGCGAAAGCCGCCGGCTTGAAGACTAAGGTCGATCTGCATATCTCCTGTGCGGCTCCAGCAGTTCACTGACCTGTATTCTTTCACAGGTCCCGTTTTTGTGTACTCCTGGCTCTGAACAGATCCGCGCTACGATGGAACGCGACGAGGTCACTAGCGTACTGGAAGATGTCGGTGCTGTTGTTTTGGCTAACGCGTGTGGTCCGTGTATCGGTCAGGTCAGTGAGTCACGCCTCATGGAAATGCGCACAATGAAATTGACATGGTATCTACGTAGTGGAAGCGTGAAGATCACAAGGGCGAGGAGAACGGTGAGTACATAAGATATGAAGCAGAAATAGGGTGCTGATTGTCTCCTTCAGCCATCTTGACATCTTTCAATCGGTAATCTACAGTGCCTTTTAGACTACTATTTCTCATACTTCGATATCTGCAGTAACTTCAAGAACCGCAACGACGGCAACCGCCTGACTATGAACTTCCTCGCCTCACCTACCATCGTTACTGCCATGGCGTTCTCCGGTAATCTGTCGTTCAACCCGATGGCTGACTCCATACCACTCCCCGATGGCGGCGAATTCCGCTTTTCCCCACCCCGCGGACAGGATTTGCCTGCCGAAGGCTTCACACCCGGACGCACAGCTTTCTACCCCTCGCCCACCCCAGAACCTCAACCGGACACCCAGGTGGTCATCAGGCCTGATTCACAGAGACTTGAGCTGCTCGAACCGTTCACAAGTCCCTTTGGCGAACATAATCCCAGAGGACTGGAGCTGCCGAGCTTGAAGGTGCTGATGAGAGTAAGAGGGAAATGTACGACAGACCATATCTCCGCTGCAGTACGTGATTGCTTTTTGCTATGTCACGTTCCCGGATGTGAGCTAACAATATTGATAGGGGCCATGGCTGAAGTACAAGGGTCATTTGACTAACATCTCGGAGAACCTATGTGAGTATCTGCCTTGCACAGTTGATCGAGAACTATATCCTGACAATTCCTCCAGTGATCACAGTACGTATCCATTTCGATCATATTCGCCATTCTTACAAGTCTCGTCCAAGGCTACAAATGACGAGGGAGGCGACGTTAATGTAGCGTTCGACCATGATCACTCGCCGTCCGAGAGCGCCACAGATACTATTCCTAACGTCGCCAAACGCTTCAAAGCTCGGTATCAGCCCTGGGCTCTCGTAGTCGACGATAACTACGGTGAAGGTAGTGCAAGAGAACACGCAGCGCTGCAGCCGCGTTTCTACGGTCAGTTTGTGTAGCTTGCGTCCTTCTTTGGTGCTTACACCGGCTTGTTGTAGGATGTGCTGCGATCATTGCCCGATCTTTCGCTCGTATACACGAGACGAACCTCAAAGTAAGCATTCCATTTCTGCGATGGAGACTGACGAACTGTGATGTTGACTTATGCCGATCCAGAAACAAGGTATCCTGCCGCTCTGGTTCGTCGACAAGGCGGACTATGCGCGGATTGGTGCCGGGGACGTAGTCGAGACGATCGGCCTCGAGGATCTACTGAACGGTAAAGACCGACCGACGATAACCATCCGCGTCACGAAGCGGAACGGCGAGACCTTCGAGATCCCTACATCACACACGATGTCCGCAGACCAGTTGAAGTGGCTTGCGGCGGGGTCGGCCCTGAACCACATTCGACGCGCCAAACTAGAGTAAGCGCGTCCATGGCCTGAGCCGTTTCACAGTGTCTCTAAGACTCGGTGATCGTCCTCGGTACACCCGTCTTCGTTCTCGAACGAGCTTCCGCGGAACCTTAGTGTACCTGTACCTGTACCTATCACCCTTTAACAGAGATACCATGAATATCTAGAGTTCGATGTTCAGCACGGGAGAAGCGCGAGCGATACGTACTCGGTACACTTTGGGCCTCAACACGTGTCCACATCGTATAAAGGAGCTACACTGGCGTCCAAAAGTAACGGAACGCCTACG